>CATIXY010000041.1:0-41071 GCA_949715475.1 Microchrysa polita
ACCTGACGAGTGCATCTATCTGGATGGACCACGCTAGGAGCAGATATTCAGGTTTACCTCCACATCATTTCTATTCCAAAAAATGTCGTAGATAACTTTACAGACATGCATACATCATATTTCCTTATTTAATTTTTTTCATCAGATATATTATCATTAGTGTCGATGGCCCGACGTCGGGCTTTGACCACCTAATGCAAATTAATCACACATTTTAAATTTCCCGCCAAGCCCCCCTCATAAAGCACTCAGATTTATACGGCGCATATGCATAATTTCCCCTGCACTAACACTAACCAAACTCTTCAGCAAAATTGCTTCAATTCTCTCGCACAATATTACTTCCTTTATTCTCTTTTTTCTGAGGCTTCAACAGTGTTGTTATTGTATTTTTCTCTCCCATGAATTTGCGCTTTCGGCACACTTTTCAAGCGATGTTGCCTCTCCTTCTATTAATACCTGCTCGAAGGTTGGATAGATATCATATTCGTGAGGTTTGTCTGTATCCACGTTTTATGGGACGGTGCAAGCCGTAAGTGAAGCGAAGGATATAACACATATTAAGTTCAAAACTCACCCCTTCAGAGTGGTGAGCAAAACCAACTACTAGATGCACGCGGATGAGGAAATTGTTGCCGGCTCACTGCGGAGCGGGGTCGTGGGGCGCCACGCGCTTTGAATTTACAATATCCTCGCGAGTAATAAAGCTCCCGGTAAGCGCGAAACCGAGAGTGCCACTCACTTTCCGCACTAAAATGTAGCTCAATAACACTCGACACAAATTGATAATTAAAAAGAAATATGTAACGGTTCAATGTATATTAATGTAAATTGACTAAATAAACTATTTAATTAGATAGAAACTTATTCACGGCCGTGATTCGAATTATGGTTTTCATTATCTTAAAACTATCCTATGGAAACTTGACTAATCACTACTTACAAAACTAAACTGACCTGGGCGGCAAACCTGAACTACTTGCCCTATTCTCCACGCTCTCCGTTTTCACTCCTCTCAATATTGGGTGAGGTTATAAAACACAACGTTCGCGTAACGTTTCGCGTTTTCCGAAACGTTTCCTATTGTGTTCTGTAAACGCATAGATCCGGATCAGACTTGGTGTTCCCATCGCCATCTCTCGGAAAGTGACAAATGTGACAATTGACACATCACAGCTGATACGTTTTGCTCGAAAATTAAAATTTCCAGTTTTAAACGAGATGCAGATACATTTTATTTTGATTATAAATAGTTTAATAAATAAATGAGGGCGGAAATGCACGGTTCGACGGCAGATTGTAAATTTCTGCCAATCAATCAAGCTATGCCTCGCAAGGGGGCGCTTAGAGGATCTGTTTGTAGGGAGAAGTTTCTGATCCGTAACGGCCGGTTGATTTGAAACGTTGCGCGAAACGTTGCGCAACGTTGTGTTTTATAACCTCACCCATTAACTCCTCGTGGTTTTCGTTCCCTTGAAATTCATCGAATTGCCTGTTCTACGAAGACCATAATCGTCGTTCGCATAAATTAACGTTCGCTTAAAAGGGGATCCCCGCTGGTTTCATACTTCGTTTCGCAGTCTATCTTACGTTCCGCTTTCCACTCGTCTTTCGTCTCGCACTCCAACATTCGCACTTTCGTTTCGTTTCCAACAGTCTTTCGTTTCGCTTTCCAATCTTCTTAAGACGTCGCCTTCCTGTCGTTAGCAACGACACGATCAAAAGGAGAGGCGGGTATTTGAAAAGAAATTCCCCGAGGGGCACAAAGTCATTAAATTTAGTCGGCGCAATGAATCCGTACGAGAATACTCACCTGTCGTTAGCAACGACACGATCAAAAGGAGAATATCCCGTACGGATCGCAGGGTTTTTATAAACTCGGGATTACTGTTCCTTCCATAGTTCAACAGCCTCCGTAGCGACACGCGCGCCGTACTCCATCGGATGCGCGGGTAGATTTTCGCCGTAGTTTACTTGACCGATTCGTAGTACCATTGTACTGAACGTCATTTTAACATTTGTCAAGATGACAGCATACAGCTGATAATATTTTTAGCCAGCGTTCTCCTTTCGCAGATTATCTTATTTATAACCGGCGATTAAATTCATCAATATCGTGGTTTTGCGCAGTCTTGGTGCGAGAAAGTCGGTGGCTCTGTTATTTGAAAGCGTGTAATCGAGTTTTATTCAACGAATTGATAAGTTGTGCCGTGTTGGAGTTTATTTTCAAAGAAACGGCAACAATTCTTCAAAATGTCCTCACGGAACATAATCGTTTTATCGTGGTGCATAAACCTTGGTGCGCACACCTTAAAAACTATTCCCAAGCTGGGAGCAGGTAGCGGAAGACATCAACTAAGCAATCGATGCAGGAACTCCTAAGCTACGTACCTAATGCCGCCAAAACTATGCCGCCCTTACAAATTATTTGTCCTTCTTTTTATTTCATTTTTTTTTTAGATACTTCAATGACGTGACACACAGACATTGCTTTTAAGCGTGCCCAGCAAAAAATCTGATCAGGTTTGTCAGGTTTAAGGAATAGGTAAGGGAAACGATTTCAGCTTTGGCCTTATAATAATTCTTACGAAAGCTTTATTGCTTCTTTCTGTCATGGATAATTCGCGTTCGCTTTGTTTAATATTAAACTAAGGCACAATTCAGACTTACTTTAGTTTATTGCCAGCTTTACTTCCAGACAGGTATAAATAGTAATTATAATAATGGTTACGTAATGCTCTTTATACACTGCTCGTCATCAGATTAGCAAAATTTACCCTAATCCTTGTGACCGAGTCATGAGGGCTAGATGTTTCTCTCAAAATAACTCTCTCATAAGGATTGACATGTACTCAATTCTTATCGCCTCTATTATTTTTAACTTAACGCTACTTATTACACACGAATTCGGATTCAACTTATCAACTTTTATTAATTTTTTCTCGAAATTTCACTTTTTGACCGCCTTGACTCTTTGTATGCCTTAAATTTTGGTCCCTCTTCCGCAGATAATGATTTTTAATTATTCATATTAAAGTCAATATCTTACTCAAACAACCACAAAAAATTGGGGGTCCTACGTCTTTAATTGTGGAAGATAGACAAAAAAGAATTTGCATGTGCTATCCTGATGACAAATTTTAAATGGCTATTTTGTGTGTTCTTTTTCGAAAAACAATTATAAATCGATATTGAAAAATCTAAACACAATTCTTTTTGTGTTAATTAACTCAGAATTGAATAGTCTATTAACAGTTATAGTTTTGAAATTTTAGCTCTTTTAGTTTGGTTGGAAATCAGCCGAAACTATTCATGCGAAGGGGTGTGCTAATCTGATGACGAGCAGTGTAATTTAGTTCAAACTTTAATTCATACCAGAAATAAGACAAAATTACATTTCAGTAATTTAAAGTTTTTGTAAGCCTTTGTATAAGGTATCTAAAATGTTTTTTTCTGAAAACCTTTCCATTCTCTTATTAAAAATATATTTAGTTCTTAAGTAAGTCTTATTTTAAGTTTCTTTCCAAATTGAAATTAAGTGTCATTTTGCGAGGAGATTGCTATGACAGGCTCTGTGGCTCAGTTGGTTGAGTCACGATGCTAGTAATCTAGAGGTGCTGAGATCGAATCTCGGCGTTGTCAAACATTTCCGGGCATGTGCGGATATGCACTATGTCCCACAAGGGGGGTACACAGAAGAAGAATAATGCCATAATAGTTCAGAAAAATCACAATTTTTTATAATTCTCTAAACAGTATCAAACCATTTACATAAGGATATGAAAAGGTATTATAATCTTTTTTGGTATATTACGCTTTTAGGTCCCCAAGGGAAATTTTTCTTGTTCTTCTTATCGACACTAGCGACACCGTCCGCCATAAAGCTATGTGTCCGCTTTATGGCGGAAAATATCGGAAACATCAAAAATTTCCCTTGGGGACCTGAAAGCGTAATGTACCACTTCGTTTGATACATAGAACATATTCCGTCTTTGTCTCGTTCAAACTGGATGCCCAGATAATATTTGATGTCGCCTTAGTCTTTTATTTTGAGGTATTTCCCAATTTCTGCATGAAAGTCGATGATATGTTGTCGTTTTGAAGAAGCGATAATTATGTCATCAACATAGGTACATAGATATATCCATTCATCTCCCATTTGTTTTGTATAGAGACAAGGGTCATTGTCACTATTTTTAAAATTATTTTGCTTCATTATTTTATCGAATTTTTGTACCATTCTTTTGCGCCCTGCTTAAGCCCGTATAGATTTCGTACTAGTTTGCATACTTTATCAGGTCCGCCGATATGATATCCTTTCGGCTGACGCATGTAAACCTCATGAAAGAGTTCTCCATTCAAATAAGCTGTTTCCACGTCGAAATGATGTACAAACATGTTCGTTTTTCCCGCGACACTAAGAAGGATTTTTAGAGTTGTTTGGTTAACTACAGGAGCAAAGATATCATCGTAGTCACGTCCAAACTTTTGCGAGAAACCCTTATTACGCGTTTTTCGTAATACAACGGGGACGTCGGTCGGCCAGCCTCGCTCAGAAGGGGGGGTCGTGGGCGCCACGTACTTTTTATTACACCGACCGTGGCAGGGTAGGAACGTTGAAGTACGAAACGCGTTCCTATATTCGCCTTTGTCTCCGTTGGCTTTTCCCACCGTGAAGAGGGAATAAACAGTAATGCAATTTTCGTGGGGAAACACACCTTTCATAAATCTTCACAGATACACCGGGGAAGCACACCTTTCATGAATCTTCACAACACGGATTTCTTTTCTCAAAATCTATATATTCCAAAAACTTATATTTAGCTACCTTAATATGACTACTTAATTATAAATACCTTTGCGGCGGCTCTACCCTATCAATTACTTCCTAATTACGTCGTCGTCGTCGTGTCGTCGTTGTCGATTTGAAGATACTCTGCGTGTCTTGGCTACTCGTCGCGACTTATTGAGAGGTGAAAATCTTGCGTCTCGGGTGTCTTCACTTGTGGAGAGCTGCGCTTGTGTCTTGAAGATTCTCGGCGTGTCTTGGCTACTCGTCGCAATTTGTGGAGAGGTGAAAATCTTGCGTCTCGGGTGTCTGGAGAGCTGAGCTTGTGTCTTTGCTGATGGTGGTCGATGGCGGGAAAAAGAAGCAAAAGTCGAAAAGAAGGAATCAATAATAAATTTAGAATCTGGGCGGTCGGCGATTACCTGATGGTGGTCGATGGCGGGAAAAAGAAGGTCGAGCCGTTATTCGGTTGCTCTATTTATAGTTTTTGCATAAAAGCCGTATTTCGTCCGTTCCCGCCGATCGCAAATCCACCACAGGTTCGATAATGCAGTACCGATCCTGCCCAATCCACATCTCGTCGTCACTTCGATTACTACTGTCAGTCGGCAATTTGACAAACTGTCTTGTCTCATGGTTAACTTGTTTACTTTCGGCGAGGAAGAACACCGACGACCACTTAATTTATTTCTTAAAATTTCCAGTAATCTCGACGCAGTTATTACTCCAAAATGGAAGTACAGCATTCTTTCGACGTAAATATCCTATTGTTATTGTTGATAATAAGCAAGTGGACAACCAGGGTCGTAATGTCTACAAAGGTTCCACACGCCTGCAGCTGGTTCGTTTTTGGGACCTGATCCAAGACATGGATGCTGGGTAAGTATGCCTTACTTGACACCGACGAGTCGCCAATGTGCTTCGGGGCGTCGCGCCGTTCCATATTCCACACGCGACCCTCGAATTATGCTTTCGGCTCGTTCGGTAATCGACGTCCTTTTCCAAATTTAATTAACCCTAATCTACCTATTCTAATCCCCACTTACCGCGTCGCAATATCCTAACTAACTAGCCGCCACCTGAACCTAATTATTAACAAACCTTACTTACTAACCTACTTACTAGAGTGTCCTTCCCTCGGTTTTCCCCGTAATAACTCCCCCCTTACTTAAAGAGATTTTCCCCAAAATCTCTACTTAAATTAAAAATCCAAATTAATTCATTTATAAATAAATTCATGGTTACTTACGGGACATACAACTTGAGGTCCTTCGCGTTCCATACTCCGGCGTCCTTTCCCTGCTCGTCGACCAATTTGTAGGTGCAACTGGACACCTTCTTAGCCACTGTAAAAGGCCCAATATATTCCGGAGCGAGCTTGGCCGAAAAGAATTTTGACGCGTCCGAGAGAACAAAATTTCTCCTTAACACACGGTCGTTTGGTAAAAATTCGACGGGTCGGTGGCGCAAATTGTACCGACATTTGCTTGTTTCCGCGGCCCGTTTCATCCTCGCAGCGATTTCGTTACGCATATCTTGCATTCGATTAGCCCTCGCGACAGGGTCCGCGACCGAGTCCGACTCGTCCGGACGAGTATAACGCTCTCGATACGTAACGATGTCGCGACCGAAGTTCACAAAATAAGGTGTAACACCGGTTACTTCGTGTGTAAAGGTACGGAGGGCACATCCTATTTTTGAAAGATCCTTGTCCCAGGATCTGTGGTTGTCAGAAACATACGATCGTAGCATGCGTTTTATGTTTTGGTTCACCCTTTCCGCCGGATTGGCTTGTGGGTGATACAGCGCGGTGAACCTCGCCTGGCTCCCGTATGCGTCTAGAAGTTCCTTAAATTTAGTACTGCGGAACTGCGCACCGTTGTCACACACGACCCACCTTGGAACGCCGAACATTAGAAACACATGTTCCTCCAACAATCGGGTAACCTCGGCAGCGGTAGCAGAACGAACCGGGAATATGAGTGAAAACTTAGTAAAATAATCCACCACTGTTAAGATGTACGTAAACCCTCGAGAGGAACGAGGCAACGGTCCGATCAAATCAACACATACCATATCCCAAGGTTGTGTAGCCTCGCCCACTCTCGACACCATCTCCCCTACTGGACGATTACGCTCCACCTTAACAGATTGGCATACCTTACATCTTCTTACATATTCCCGGATGTCGGCCGCCATTTTTGGCCAGTAAAAGTCCTGCGCCACCCGATCGTATGTCCGGCGAGATCCCATATGTCCGGCAGTCTTTTCGTCGTGACATCTCGCCAATATGTCGGCCCACTCCGACTTCGGAATTACTCGTTTCCACATTTCCCTCCCCAT
Organism: Microchrysa polita; assembly: GCA_949715475.1. NCBI lineage: Eukaryota > Metazoa > Arthropoda > Insecta > Diptera > Stratiomyidae > Microchrysa > Microchrysa polita. The sequence continues at coordinate 7,133 of CATIXY010000041.1, forward strand.
CAAATCAGGGAAACGAGTAAAGGCATGTTTCCACAACGCCCCATCACTCACCCGCCAATCCGAATGTTTACCAGGATCCGTATTCACCTTTTCAATCATTCGATCATACCAACGGTCTACACCAGACTTCTCCATGGCTGATTCCACTACAGCAGATTCAACTCGAAGGGTTGACCTCGACAATGCATCGGGCACTAGGTGCTCCTTGCCTTTGCGATGAACGACTTCAAAGTCGAATTGCTGAAGTCGAACCGCCCACCTCGTTAGCCGACCGATTGGGTCTTTCAGATTGTTCAACCAGACCAGTGAGTGGTGATCTGTTATCACGCTGAACTTCATCCCCTCTATGTACGGTCTAAGCTTCTCCACTGCCCAAACCACCGCTAAACACTCCCTCTCAGTAGTGGAGTACTTATGTTCAGCCTTGGTTAACGTTCGGCTTAGATAACAGATCACCTTCTCGCCTTCGGGGTGAGTCTGAGATAGTACCGCACCCAACCCAACATTCGAAGCATCTGTCTGAACCAGGAATGGAAGACTGTAAACCGGACAAGTGAGAATAGGTGCCGTTGACAATTTTACTTTTGCCCGCGTAAACGCGAGGTCACACTCCTCGGTCCACTTGAAGCTCCGGTTCTTCTTGAGCAGGTTCGTCAATGGCGCCATTAAAGATGAAAACTCCGGGATAAATCTCCGATACCAAGACACCATGCCCAAGAATTGCCTTACTCCTTTGACGTTCGTGGGCCGATGAATTTTCAATAATGATTCGACTTTGTCCGGATCCACACTCAAACCATTCCTGTCAACCACATACCCCAGATACTTAATTTGGGCCCGGCAAAACTCACACTTTCCCCGCGACACCTTCAAACCAGCCTGATGTAACCTCTTGAAAACCTCCTCCAGGATTTCGAGGTGTTTGTCAAAGTCTTGTGTGACCACTACTATGTCGTCAAGATAAGTGAAAACATACGGTTCTAAGTCCGGTCCCAAGACCCGATCTATTAAACGCTGCCACGTCGCTGGGGCATTATGAAGACCAAACGGCATTCTGCGGAACTGAAATAGCCCCCGATTCGGAACCGTGAATGCCGTAAACTTCTTGGACTCCGTTGCCATCGGAACCTGCCAGTACGCTGATTTAATATCAACGGAGGATAAAAATTTCCCGTTCCTAAGTTTGTCTAATGTGGATGACACGTATGGAAGTGGGTACGCATCTCTTTCTGACACCGCATTCAGCTTCCGAAAGTCCACGCAAAAGCGATAGCTCCCATCCTTCTTCTTCACTAAAAGTATGGGAGAAGCCCATGGGCTTGATGACGGCTCAACAACACCTAGCTCCAGCATCTCATTAAGCTCTCTATCGATGTGAGCTTGGACCGCGGGGGACACCGGATAATACCGTTGCTTGATGGGTTGTGAGGTAGTCGTGATGTTATGCTCCACCAAATTGGTGCATCCAACGCCTTGCCCCATCAAATCGAACGCCCTTGTAAGTAGCTCCTGCAGTTTAGCTTCTTCTTCTCCCGTTAACTCGGTCCGAGGTTGCAGTTTAACTTCTGTGCTAGTTTCTAAGGAACTTACAAACTCCCATTGCTCATCTCTTAGATTCACTACTACCCCAAATTGACGAATAAAGTCAACACCTAATATCAGTGAGTGTGGTAGTGAAGGAACAACCAAAACTTTAAGCCAATTAACTTGCTTCTTTAACCGAAGTGGTACCCATACTGCTCCTTCAATACCACACGCTGCATTATTCGCCAATCGGACTGTAGTCTTAGCTACAGGAATAAGTTCCACCCCCATTTCTTTTAGGACTTCCCATCCTTCGCGTCCAAGAAAAGAATTCGACGCACCAGAGTCCATTAACCCAAGAAATGACTTCCCATGGATGTCAATGTTTAAATGAGGGCGATTATCTCCTTTTCTCTCATCGAACACATAATCCACTCTTGTGTCACCAGCGGCCCTTATTCCCTTGCTTGTGCTCAGTTGGCCGTTTACTGAGCACTGGATTCGTTTCCCGACGGCTGGGTCGCATGGCGTTGGGAGTTGCATCTTGGGCATGCTGAACGTAAAATACCGGGATTCCCACACCCGAAACATTTTCGAGGTTCCTTGCAGAACCGCGATGAATGTCCCATCTGGCCGCAGTTCCAACACTTCATCCACGTGGTCTGCCTCGGCACATTCATCGCTGCCGCTACCCCATGTGTTCCCTCGGAGCCCAAATACGCCAGGTCCGGTTCCAGCAACTTGTTTGTTTTTCTGGAGGGGGGCGGAATGAAAGCTTCCACGTATGTCTTCGTGGTTTCCAGCTCCTTCCCCAGTTTGACTAACTCCTCGATCGTATTAATCGGAGTTAGAGCCAGTTGCGTCTGGTAAAAGGGCCTTATATTTTTACGCATTATTTTGAGGATCCCCTTCTCCTCAGGAAGAATAGAGAGTCTTTTAAACAACCCCACCATTGTTGCAACATAAACTCCCATAGATTCGTCCGAACCCTGCGTGCGTCTTTTAATTTCGTCCATTAGGCGATCATCGTAATCAGCCGGTAGGAACTCAACGCGTAATTCGTTTACTAACGCTGGCCAATCTTCCACAAATTCTCGATTGGCCCTGTACCATATTAGAGCTTTCCCCTCAAAGAAAGCAAACGCAGCGTTGAATAAGTCCCTACCGCTGACTCCCTTAGCCACTCGCATCTCTTCTACCCTTTCCAAAAAAGCATTAAGGGAACTCGAAGGTTCCCCGTCAAATTTCATTCCCCACTTCGTTACGTCCACCGGTTTTGAGAAATAAACATGCTGTATGCGTTCGTTATTTTGCGCGATCGCTCCTTTGGACGGTCCAGCTTGATCTGGTTCCTGCGGCGTTGATTTGTCTTCATTAGACGATTTCACTTCCTGTGACTTTGTTTGTTCAGTTTGTTCCACCACTTGTGCCTCCAATTTCGACGCGAGCTCGCCTAGTGCCATTATAAGACTACTCCTCAAGTCTCTTTTGGTTGTTTTTTCAAAGTCTCCCTCGGCCACCATCCGTTCCACCCTCCGAATTGAGAACTCTATTTTGGTCCGTAGCTTCTCGTATTCCGACGCGGTGCTTTTTTCCGTGTATTCGCTAAGCATTCCTTCTATATCAGCCAGCTTCGCCTCTAAAGCCCCCTTGTCTTCCTCAAATGTAAACGGGTACTCTTGCACCTCGAATGACTGCTCCATCGACGACTCTGCCTTCGACGCCAAACGCAATTTCTTCCTCATTATGTCCACAGTATCTTCCGGAATGTTTCGTATCGCCAACTCATAAGCGAGTTCGTCCTTATTCAAACGATCCACCTGTATTTTAGACATTTTCAGAAAATAAAACGACTCAAAAATCTTCAAAATAACTTTATTTAGTATTATTATAAAATAACATACACAAATAAATAATAATTCAACGGAAATAGTATTTTGTACCTTTACAGACACGCACTCAATCACTTTTCCACTGACACTCCCGCAATTGCACGGAAACGCGAAAATCACTTTATCGCCACTGGTACTTCTAATTGACGAATTCGCGTTACCGATTTCAGACACCGAAAACGTTTTCAAAATCGATTGCAAAATATGCACCAAGTCGCGAACTGGATGACGGGTACGGTTAGCAAGCAATTGTCGGTAAAATATTACCACCAACAAAAATAAACCCACAAACGTTGGGCGCCAATTATTACGCGTTTTTCGTAATACAACGGGGACGTCGGTCGGCCAGCCTCGCTCAGAAGGGGGGGTCGTGGGCGCCACGTACTTTTTATTACACCGACCGTGGCAGGGTAGGAACGTTGAAGTACGAAACGCGTTCTTATATTCGCCTTTGTCTCCGTTGGCTTTTCCCACCGTGAAGAGGGAATAAACAGTAATGCAATTTTCGTGGGGAAACACACCTTTCATAAATCTTCACAGATACACCGGGGAAGCACACCTTTCATGAATCTTCACAACACGGATTTCTTTTCTCAAAATCTATATATTCCAAAAACTTATATTTAACTACCTTAATATGACTACTTAATTATAAATACCTTTGCGGCGGCTCTACCCTATCAATTACTTCCTAATTACGTCGTCGTCGTCGTGTCGTCGTTGTCGATTTGAAGATACTCTGCGTGTCTTGGCTACTCGTCGCGACTTATTGAGAGGTGAAAATCTTGCGTCTCGGGTGTCTTCACTTGTGGAGAGCTGCGCTTGTGTCTTGAAGATTCTCGGCGTGTCTTGGCTACTCGTCGCAATTTGTGGAGAGGTGAAAATCTTGCGTCTCGGGTGTCTGGAGAGCTGAGCTTGTGTCTTTGCTGATGGTGGTCGATGGCGGGAAAAAGAAGCAAAAGTCGAAAAGAAGGAATCAATAATAAATTTAGAATCTGGGCGGTCGGCGATTACCTGATGGTGGTCGATGGCGGGAAAAAGAAGGTCGAGCCGTTATTCGGTTGCTCTATTTATAGTTTTTGCATAAAAGCCGTATTTCGTCCGTTCCCGCCGATCGCAAATCCACCACAGGTTCGATAATGCAGTACCGATCCTGCCCAATCCACATCTCGTCGTCACTTCGATTACTACTGTCAGTCGGCAATTTGACAAACTGTCTTGTCTCATGGTTAACTTGTTTACTTTCGGCGAGGAAGAACACCGACGACCACTTAATTTATTTCTTAAAATTTCCAGTAATCTCGACGCAGTTATTACTCCAAAATGGAAGTACAGCATTCTTTCGACGTAAATATCCTATTGTTATTGTTGATAATAAGCAAGTGGACAACCAGGGTCGTAATGTCTACAAAGGTTCCACACGCCTGCAGCTGGTTCGTTTTTGGGACCTGATCCAAGACATGGATGCTGGGTAAGTATGCCTTACTTGACACCGACGAGTCGCCAATGTGCTTCGGGGCGTCGCGCCGTTCCATATTCCACACGCGACCCTCGAATTATGCTTTCGGCTCGTTCGGTAATCGACGTCCTTTTCCAAATTTAATTAACCCTAATCTACCTATTCTAATCCCTACTTACCGCGCCGCAATATCCTAACTAACTAGCCGCCACCTGAACCTAATTATTAACCCTCGGATGGTTCAGGTAAATTTTACATACGTAAATGGTTCAGTGGGGTCTGACAGACCCCAAGGCAAAAATCCCTCTAAAACTTAAATTTTTGCTTTTTTGCCACATTTGTTTGAGCTAGAAGTAACTTTGAAGCCTTTTGATTAAGTGCTATATAAGAAAAGTGGAATTCGGAAAGCAGCTTTTAGTATGTGGAAGAAAAAATTAGGTGGTGTCAAATTTGAGGGTAATTTGAACTTATCACAAATAAATCACTATAAAAACTAAAATTTTAACAACATTTTATTTTTATTAGTCAAAACGTATTTAATACTAATTAACAAATATAAGTACATTAAAATTTTTCAGCTAAGGTTAATATTTTTTCTTAAATCGGGATCCAAAGTTAGTCAATATTTAGAGCATTCTTCTTCACAGCTTTTTCCTCGATGGTCTTCGCAAATTGGCTTCTTGCACTCGTTGCAATTGTATTTTGTCTTCCGATCATTTGGTCGTGGGCATAGAAAACATCTTTGCCAATTTGGGGACCATCTGACCCCATTTGGGGACCTGAGGCATTAGCCCCATGGGGGGGGGGGGGGGGGGGGTGCAAGCTGAATAATGCACAAAATGTCTTCAATATTTTGCGCTGTGCTTCGGCGAATATTGCCCGATGATTTCCTCCTTCTTAGAAGAGGTTCGACAAGTGTATAGCCAAGTTCGCGGAGGAAGCTTTATGATTATGTAAAATACCCACCTAATTCTTACGCTCATAAAAGTCATTAATTGATGTCTTGACTTGAAAAACATAAGGTAATGACACAATATTGAAAAGAGATCCTCATAAATGAAAACCAGTTAAAAAAACGGCATAATTTTAAATGAATTGAGTAAAAAATTTAAAACCCCCTAATTCAAAACACCCTAAATTTTTCATTTCTTTCAAAATTAACAATTCTAATTTCGCAAATGTACTCTAATTACAAAGTTTCAACACTTCCCGACTATTATTTTTACATTTTATCGTTTTCCAAATAACATACTGTGAAAATTTCCCACAAAACGAAAAATGTACTTTTGTAAAAAAGACATACGTAAATGGTTCGTGGGGTCTGACAGACCCCAGAGCAATTTTAAAGTGCCATAACTTATTAACAAAATCACAAATTCAAACAAATGCATGCTTAAATGAACGCATGTGACACATACTTAAATTACATATGCATAAAAATACCATTCAACAAGTTTTTCTATAAAAATTTTACGATTTAAATTTCTCTGGGGTCTGTCAGACCCCACTGAACCATCCGAGGGTTAACAAACCTTACTTACTAGAGTGTCCTTCCCTCGGTTTTCCCCGTAATACCCTGCGCTACGAGACGCGCTTTATATTTGATTTCGTTGCCGTGCTGGTTAGTTTTTGTTTTAAATATCCACTTACTACCTATTGCGGTAGCACCTTGAGGTAAAGATACTATTTCCCAAGTATTGTGTTGCTTTAAGGAGTTTATCTCCTCATCCATTGCCTTAGTCCATTTTTCTTTATCGCAACTATTGACCGCTTCCTCAAACGTAGTTGGATCGCTTTTACTTTGACTGGATGTCACTTTAAATGTTTCGTCATAACGCTGAGGTGGAATGCCTTTGTTAATACGACTTGACTGCCTTGGTAGCTGGACATCTGGACAACATTCGATATCAACAGCTTTCTGTTTATCTATAATTTCAACTTCCGGAACTGGTGATTCGATTTCTCCCCTTCTGAACTCTGTTTCTGGATCATTGTCATTCACTGATGTGTCTTTAAACCGAACATCTCTGGAGATTTTGACTTTGTCGGTATTAATGTCCAGTAGTCTGTAGCCTTTTGTCCCTATTTCGTAGCCCACGAAAATTAATTTATCAGCAGTCGGATGTAATTTACTACGTTGGTCCTTTGGAATATGCATATATGCCGGTTGACCGAATTCCCGAAAATAACTTAGATCTGGTTTCTTCTTTTTAAATAATTCATACGGAGTTGTATTTGTATTATTGATAGGAACGCGATTTAAGATGTGGTTGGCCGTTGTTATAGCTTCACCCCAGAACCGATCATGTAATTTTGAACTGTGTAGCATACAACGTGTCATTTCTATTAGCGTGCGGTTTTTCCGCTCGGCTTTGCCGTTTTGTTGTGGTGTTTTGGGTACTGTCAGTTGTGTTTTAATACCTTTTCTTTTCAAATAGTTTCGTAACTCAGTATCCATGTACTCACCTCCACGATCTGATCGCATACATTTTGGCCTCTTACCGAATTGTGTTTCCATAAGTTCAATAAAATTTTTGATGTTGTGGCACACTTCGTCTTTTCGTTTCATTAGATACAGATGCGTATATCCACTATAATCATCAATTAAAGTAAGCACGTACTTATTTCCTCTTGGTGTGGGATTAAGAGGACCACAAACGTCCGAATGTATGAGTTCAAGGGGTTCATTCGTTTTAGTTTTAGACTCACTAGGAAAATGTTCACGGGTAGACTTGTTCTTCAGACAAACTTCACAATTATTATTGTGTTTGCATTCTTTAAACACTAGGTTATCTGCCAACAGATTCATTTTCCGAACGTCATTTAAGTTCCGATGACCTAATATTTTATGCCACTCATGTACACATTTATGATTGTTTGACTGAACCGGGTTAGCTGTATCACAATTTGCGGAAATTCTGTAAATGTTATTGTAGGCTCTAATGTTAACAATTGTTTTTCCTTTTTGCACTATTTTACAAAAGGAATCACTGAAATGAACTTCACATCCCTTATTTATTAATTTGTTCACCGATATTAGGTTGCAATTTAAGTCCGGCACAAAATAAACAAAGCTCAGTTTTATTGTTTTGTTCACTTCACTTGCTTTGCCATGTATCCTAACAACGCCTTTTCCTTTCACTTCTAATGTGCGGCCATCAGCCAATATAACAGTTCCTTTCGATTCAATATTATTAAAATCAACAAAATAATCTTTGTTATTACACATATGTGCTGAAGCACCACTGTCAATTATCCACTCGCTACTTGAGCATTTGATGAGAGCATTGACACATACCAAACTATAATCACTATCCCGCTCCGACTTTTCAACTGTATGTGCACGAGATTTCTCTGTGTTTTTGTTTTTCCATTTTAAATATTTCTTGCAATCAGCTTTTATGTGGCCAAACTTTTTGCAGAAGAAACACTTTACTTCCTTTCCCTTATACTTGGCTTGCATAGCAGAATTTTTATCGACTTCTGAATTTTCTTGCATGTTGCGGCGTCTGTTGTACTCATCTAACAGTTTATTTTTCACGTAGATAGTTGTCAAATCCGACTCCGGTCTAGACTCCAATGCCATAATTAATGTACTGTAACTATCGGGTAGACTGCTCAAATACATCGCAACAGTTAGCACATCCGCCAGGGGCTCTCCTAATGTTGTCAAATCATCAATAATTTCATCCATGGAGTTCAAATGTTGCAACATGTTGCCATCTTCCTGAAGAGTGAGACGACACAATTTACGAAGAAGTTGTACCTTGTTTGACAGCGTTGCTTTCTGATGAAATTCTTTCAGAGTATTCCACATTTCATGTGCTGTCTCTTTTCGTTTAATGTGAGTAAGCTGATCATCTTCGATGGAAAAAACAATGTGCGCTCGTGCCTTGTCGTCTTTCGAAGTCCATGCGTCGGTAACTGTTTCTGGCTTTGGATCTTTAACAACTCCCCAGAGCTCGTCTCTTTTCAAAAGCAGCTCCAACTTAAATTTCCATGTCTGGTAATTGGTGTTGTTGAGTTTCGTTATCCGAATTGATTCCGCCATGCCGACTATACTTTAAATCGAAGATACTGACACTTGTACTGCACTGGGTCCCATAACCTGTTACGCAGCAGCGAAATAAAAATACACGTTCTCCGTTGTAAATCAGATATGGACTAAAGTTTTATTCAATTGCTTTGATATGTAGTATGGATTGGCCCGCTTCACGTAGATGAGCGTACGTGTGTGACCAGAAAAGTTTTCCCCTCATCTTCAGCGCTACCTCTCCTACACCTCTCGAGCAACCCACAAGATGGCCGGCTCGGTCGCGTCGCTGTCAACCTTTGACAACCATCCAGTTGGAATCCAATTGGCGGCAAATGGCGGCAAGTGAACGTGAGTGCACGAAATAGTTTACGCGAGTGAAATATCGAGTTTTTCGATGTGATTTGTGATAAATTCACCAAAACAGTGTAGGCCGTAGTCTCGCGAAAGTGTTTTAATTTGAAAAAAATGCGACACATGTTGTTTTTCCGAATTTCAAGTCCTTTGTTGTCGGGTGATCCAGTGAACAACGCAAGTACATAATCGGTGTATCTTCTCAAAGGTAATCGCGTGTGTACCTAGATTTTAGTAGTGCTATGTAAATGTCGGTCTGAAAATGATAGTTTAACGCGTTTTTAATTGAGTTTTTATATGAAACATGTGCGCGATTTTGTGGTTGACAGCCAAGCGATTCGTTCGTAAGCGTTCGTACCTCGTTCGTAAGCGTTCGTACACATTTTGTACGAAGCAAGCACGAACGCTTACGACGGAAATTCGTCTCGTTAATGTGCACACAGGCGTTTCAAATTTCTCTCTGTTTCGGGGGCTACACATATTTTGTTGTTGCTAGCAGAGCCATTACGCGATGTGGTCGAGAATTTGTTTGTTTCATATGGTTTTTGTCGGTTTTAAAAGTAGATCGGCAGCCGATGACATTGCTAGTGGAAAAAAATGTTCGAAACTACCCAAGCCAATGGCATGAAGTCAGGCGGTCAGTGTTTTGGGTAAGTACATACACAAATCTCGTTCAATTTATGGGTACCAAATAATATGTTTACACTTTTATCCACAGGCTGGGACGACAACATCCGGACGATGTTCTGCGATGGTCAAAGACATTCAAGAGGTCAAACTATTTGGAATCAACACAAGCCAAACTTCTCGAATTGCTGCGCACATCCGACCATTACACTCCCGAATCAGTGCCTAAAGACTTTCCAAGCGACAGTCTCTTCGAAGAACACAAACACGGACAAGTTCTGACCATTTACGTGCAAATCTTGTAGGAAATGAAGCAACGGACTTTTGTGAAACGGTCTGTATAGAATGGCCGTAATATGCTTAAACTATTATATGTGTAATAATAAATTTATGCTTTTGCAGCACCTGCCCGATGACATTCCATTACACCGCTTAAAACCCTTCATGGAATCGGCATTTTGCAATCAGCTGGACCGGACGCGACAGAAACAAATTCTTAAGGGATTGCCGAGGACTTACAAATTCAAAAGTAACGAATGCACCACGAAACGAAGAGCATTATGATAACTGATTTCATCGTTCGTCCGGTGTTTAAGAAATGTTTTACGAATCAAAGTGCATTCGTGCGATATACAGAAGGGGAGATTGTACACTATTCGTTTCAGAAAAACGGCACAAATAAATATACTCTTGCGTATTTGTACCAAATATAATATACATACCTATTATTAAATAGAAGTATGATTTGAAGATGGGACAATAACAATGGATGCGGTTCTGAAACGCACCGGTCGCATATGTTTCCACAACATGTTGTCCATTCTGATCCTATAACTGCGGTTTTGCAGATCAGCAATAACTGTCGGTGTTTTCTGCCTATGTGGAATATGTAAACGAAAAGTTCCGGAGATTATTTCTTATTCGTAAAATCGCAGTTAGAGGATCAGAATGGACAACATGTTGTCGGAACATATGCGACCGGTGCGTTTAGGAACCGTACCCATTGATACTCTAGTCTTTACACTCGGCGAGTGTGGTCGTCGAGTCGGTTCATTAGCATAAACAGAAGCTTAGATTAGACAGCAGCCATCGATCCTCGCATCGCTTGAATATCCCCCGAGTCCGGAGCTTCCCACTAACATTTTGTTGTGGAGGGAAAAATATCTAACTACCATCACAACTCCCAAAGCAATGTGAGCATTCAACACTGGTACAGACCTGCACGGTCGAGCGTCATGGTGGTAGCCTTCACGGCAAATCAAATCTCCATAGAATTCTCCCGCTAAAATTCAAGTGGTCGTCTTGTGCACAGATAGACAACAGACACAAGACCTGATGAGTGTGTCTATCTGTACGAAACCACAAAAAAACTTTGGGAAAAAATACCAAAAATTGAGGAAATTGAGGGAAAAAAGTTTCGTCCCAATCGGGATTTGAACCTCCGACCTTCAGTCACAAGGTCAGCAACTCTACCTACTGAGCTATAGACGCTTAGAGGTCTCAAGTGCAAAGATTCCAATGTGACATTTCCGAAATTGAATAACTCGATATTTCTCCCGTTGGGGCTCTTCTCCTCCAAACAGACAAAGTTCCGCGTAGTTCCCATAGAGCTGGTAAGTTGCCATGCCATAATTACTACAGACATGCACCGCAGTTGGTGTAGAGAATGGAACGATAAGTCACAATTAGCTATCAACGCGACATAATTCTTCAAAATGCGTTAAGCGGATCGCTATAGTTGATAAAATTTTCTGTTTTTTTTTTGCTATTTTGATCTTGTTTCACAAAGAAATTCGGATTCGTGTTCAGCACCCCAAAATGTATAAAGAACAATAAAAATGAATATGGAATATGTATAAAATATAAAAGCTAAAAACATCGCATGAACTCCGCCGAAGCCCCAAGGCTAGTTAAAAAAGGAAGAGAGAGGTGAGTAACGAAGTATAATTTTTCTTCAATCAAACTGTGATAAATAATAAAATACATGCATAAGTATAATATTTCCCTTGGAGCAAATTAGTAGGTCCGTTTTATTGGGTCAGAACAGAACAACTTACATTCAAGTTTGACAGGAGTTGTTCTATATACCCCATCGTTTGGAAGTTGTCCTTTTCTGTCCTGTACTCGACCCAAATAAAACATACCTACACATATTCCCATTACACTAAAATGAAAATCATAGGAAAACTTAAATGTAATTTGCAGAAAACAAGATTATTTTTTTTATTGCTTGGTTCCAAAATTGTTTGCATTGTTGTTGTTGTTGTTGTAGCGATTCAAGAGATATTTCTCATGAATCGAAGGGGGTCTTGGCAGCTCTTGGCCGTTTTAACAACGGGTAGCTCCGGGACGATTTACATCGAAGAACCGGCTGCCGTAGGAGCATTTTTATGGACAACACAAACATCCATGGGTCACAGTGGGATTCGAACCCACGCACCGGCAACTCAGAGATAGACATCTCTGCCACTGAGCTACCGAATGCCCTATTGTTTGTTTGTTCATTGTTTGCATTAAAGCATGCAATCAGTTAAAAAAATTAAATTGGTAATTCAAATTTTTCCGCCAAATGTATGCCCCCATCATATGAAAAACTAACGGCGCCTATGGTGCGGTTGACAGTATGTGTGTTTTTTTACAAAATTTCCCCTTCAGGGCCTATCTAGAACAGGGAGTAGATATGGAGTAGACATAATGATGAAACTGCATGTAAAAACAACAACACTACATGGGACGAAAAATCTTGTCCATGGGCTCTCTCGTTCAGCGGTTCACGGTACACTTACGTCAAATGCGACCAGTTTTGCCGCACACAGCGACAAAATCGACTAGTTCAGCCACTCACATCAATACACACACCGACAAAGTCATCCGGTTCTGCTAGTTCTGTAGCACGCGCGCATTCTCTATTGTCAAATTCGGTGAACGCGGAAAACGATCCTCGCCGCGAATCTCGTTTGATTTAATTCGATTGCGCGAAATAGTTACGTTATTGACTACAACATTACGTTGCTCGGGTAATTTGTGGTTGTTAGGAGCTGTTTTATGTCATAAAATGCAAACGTAGTGTGTTATCGACGGGTTGTTTATGATTCACTCATCAATTAATGTACCGTTGTTTTCCTCTCCCATTAAACAAGCAAACTTGTCCCGTCTCATTTTACGTATGCCATCTCCTTCCTTCTTCTCGGTGATCTAGAATTTCTTCTGTATCTATGTTCAATTGTTACTTCATTATAATAAGTGTTGCCATATAAACAAAATATTTATTTTGTACGTTAAATTCAAATTGTCAAAGTTCGGAATAAATGTAACATAAACATTAAAGTTGCAAATTCTAACATTATTATAAGGTAAAAGTTACGTATCTGAGCTTAAACCTTATCGCCAATGACATGGCCTGTGCGTCGGTAAGGTATCTGACAGGTTAATGCCTTTGCAACTCGTAATTCCTTACCGAAGGTTTCCCTTACTTCAAAGGTATACAGCGTATGGATACAAACCATGGAATAGACAGCTAAACGGAAAGGTAAATCAGCTGTCATCCCATACAAACTGCATGGTCCGATTTTAAAAAGCGGTGTTCCCTATCTGTCATGTGTTATTGTGAAGTTTTTACGAAGTAAGTGGGGGGAAAGATTGTTGCTGGAGGAAGTCAGGAAGTGTATCTATAAAATGTAATAGTCATATCGCAGTTTCAGTGCGACACAAAAGTAAAAAAGACGAATGTTCCCTACCTGTCAGATCCAGTCTGATATGAAAAATTGACCCATTAGTCGTTTCTACGGGCCTTTCCTTTAGTTTTTTATTCAATGATACAAACCTTAAATAAGCCTTCAATTTTTTGCTGGGTGACGGCGATTTAGAACCAGTGAATAGCAATGAGGCGTTAGTATACCGTCAGAAAATACATCTAATATAAGGTAATGAACGAACCTGTGCAATAGGCTTCATTCAAACAGCTCTCAAGCTTGATACATACAAATGCAATGTACTGATTTATAATATGTGAAGCTCACGACGAGCGAGTGCCGCGCAGTTGTCAAATCACGACTCGTGACAAGTGTTTTCACGTCTCTTGCACCTCAAGCCACAAATTCACACCTCGCGAGGCGTGTTTCGACAGCGGCACGCTTCTCGCGCGTTGTGACCCTCCCACATAAGCCAATGCATTTGTATGTCTCGAGCTTGCGATCCGTTTTCGCGTCGTTTGAATGGGAAGGAAGGACGAAAATCATTGGTGGTGCCTTCTATTTCCTTCCGTAAGTTAATACAACGCCTCTCACCATCGAAGGCAAATCTTCGACGCTAAGATGCGCGTTCGCGTTCGTTTCTTGGATGACAGTCACTGGGATTCAATACTTACTAAAGAAGTTTTGATTTAGGATAAATTACTAAGAATATACTGCAGTTGAACTGTAGCATAGACACACGTACAGAAACTGCAGAAAATAATAAAAATAGTGTAGCAGGAACAACTGTTTCTTTTTATATTTAGAAAAGCTACAAACAACGGTGAAAATTATACTTTGCAGAAATTAAATTATGTATGTAGTGTATACCCTATAATGTATACCATATACCATAGCACATAAATGCAAAGCAATGTACCCATAACGTATACCTTGTATACGACAAGAATAGCCCGCGCCAAGCAACAACATATCTCATGATGGGAAGAATAACAAACGTAACCTTATCTGTTTGTTATTGTACGCGCACATAGTAAACATTCATTCATTCACTTTCGTGTTGCAATCCGATATGCAGTCCGTATGTCTGGAAATTTGCACACGACTTGTGCGTTTAGAACTTTTCCCATGAGAAAATATTTTTTTGCTTGACGCGCACTTTACTTAGATTTTAAGTAAATTAGGTTTAGACAAATTTGTATATATAGGATAAGTTTAGATGAATAAAGTAGTTAGTCTGCATTATAACTCACTCGAACTCACTACTCAATACCAGAAGCTACAGCGATCCCGCTGCTTCGGTCAGGAACATTCTAGAAGCCACAGCTCTAGTAGCTGCTTCAGATATCCCCCCCCACTCGCTGGAAGCTACAGCGATCCCGCTGCTTCAGTCCAGAACATTCTAGAAGCCGCAGCTCAAGTAGCTGCTTCAGAGATTCTCCCTGCGCAAACACGGCGTCGATTTTATGGACGGAACACCCAACATACACCAAGATCCCAACACAACATGGCGATCCTGCACGGCCCGACCCTGCCAAAACGGCCCTACAACTGATCCTGCCAAACCCTGCCAATCCGATGCTGAAAAACTGAACGAGCTAGACCAGAAATTCAATAAGCTGTTCAAAGAAATAAGCAAGGCGCATACAAAGAAGAAACAACCAGAAAAGGACACAACTAATCTAGTATTGTACCCCGCATCTGCCAGTATACCGAAGTGGAAACCAGCAGCCATATCCGAAGAACCAGCACCCGAAAACGACGAGCACGCCGGCCCCAAGAAGTTGAGTATTGAAGAATACTGCAGCCGCCACAAACAACGAAGCCATCCATGTAAAGTGGAAAAAGAGAAGCCTAAACGAGGAGGACAGCGGATAGCTCTACAGCGACAGCTAGAAAATTACAATCAATTACTGACACTCGCAGCAACGACGGAAGAAAGGCGAAAATATGAAATATTAGTAGTAATAACAAAAAAAAAAAAAAACAAATTATTATGTTAAAAACAGTAAAAAGAAAAGTAAACAAACAAAAAAAGTAAATGAATTAATAAATATATATATATACACAAATATACAACAACGTCTTAGCCTTTTGTGTATGGAAGAGATAAATAAAATATTAATAAAAATGGTTTTCTCAGACACTAATGTAGAAGAAAAAGTTATTATCAACACGGGCTCTGTGAACAATTCCAATAAGTTCACAACAACCCAAGTTTCCATTTTTATATTCATTACCATAGCAGTCATGATACTATTCTTTGCCATTTATTTTCTAACTAAAAAATTTATCAAAAAGGAAATTAATAGAGCGCTAAAAAAAAGTACAGACGCATTAAACGTATAAATTAGAACCACAATTTAAATTATGGAATGTGTAAATGAGTTAGATAATATCTTGCAGAACTTAAAGAAAACACCTTATAGAATTTATACTGATGAGTACTTAGTAGATTTGCAATTGACCTTACACGAGTTACGCGAAAAATTTAAACTTGAAATCCCAAACTTAGACGATTCAGAATCTTTAACATTAAAAACATCTTTTAGCAACAAATACTCCGAAATTTACAACCTACTGAAACAAAAAAGAAAAACTACAACTGAAACCAAAGAAGAATCCACAAACACTACAGACAAATCCAAAAACACAAATATGGCAACTTTCGATATATTCAACAGTCTTAAGGTAATTCCTGATTTTACAGGAAAATACCAAGACATCAACAGATTTCTTAGCGTAATAGACATTATTTATAAATCTGTACCCACAGACAAACAACAAGACTTCATTACACTCATTGTAAATACAAAACTACCAGATATAGCCAGAACAAAACTTAATTCATTCTCAGCACCTCAAACTTACACTGAATTGTCAACCAACCTCTTAAAAGTCTACAAACCACCCACTTCTACCAATAACGTTTTAGACAAATTATCAAACATACAACAGAACAATAATCTTTCAGTAATTCAATTCGCAGAAAAAAATGAAAATCTAACAGCTGAACTAACAGCCTTACAAATATCAACAATTGGTGAGCAAGGAAGGGAAGTTCTAACTAAAACCAACCAAACTCTAGCACTGAACAGTTTCAAAAGAGGTTTATTCAACCGAAATGTTCAACAAACAGTACAGGCTAGCAGAGTAGAAACCCTAGCAGAAGCAATTGCAATTGCCCAAGAAGCCGAAAGCACATCAAGGGAAAACAAAGTTTTCTACTACAAGAAACCGAATAACTCCTTCAATAATAATAATAAGTTCTATAATAATAACAATAAAAATAGGAATAACTACTATCATAAAAATACTAACAATAATAGAAACACGAATAGAAATAATAATGATAGAAATAGAAACAACTTTAGAAACTATAACAGAAATATTAACAATAATCGTAATAATCGTAGCAATTCTATATACTACACAAACCAGGAAAACTCTGGCACCCGAGAAACCCAAGTGGAAAATTAAGTAATGGTCAATCCGGGAAGAATCATAACAATAATAAACATAAAGCGTCAACTTTTAATATAAAAATAATTGAATTCAGAGATGGGATACCAAACTATATAAAAATAAGAACAAACAATAAAACATTCACATTCATGATAGATACAGGAGCAGATATTTCATTATGTAAATTTAACAACGGAATAGATCAGTGCACAATAAACGAAAACGATTCATGTAAATTAACGGGCATAACTAAAGACTACACTAGAACAATTGGTTCCACAAATTTAAAAATACTACTTGATAATGAAAACCTTTACTTTAAAATTCAAATAGTCGATAGTAACTTTCCAATTTTAACAGATGGAATACTAGGAAGAGACTTCTTTCAAAAATATTTAGCCAAAATTGATTATGAAACATACACTCTCTCTTTTTCAACCAATAAAAATTCCTACATAATTCCCATAAATACGAAAATTGTTCAAATAAGAATTCCACCAAGAACTGAGATAATACATCCAATTGATATTAAAATATCCGAAGACAGCCTTGTATGCGGAAAGCAAATAACTGAAAAATCATTTGTCGCAAATTGTATAATACCAGCAAAAGGTATTAAACACATAAAACTTCTAAACACTTCCGACGAGGAAATCGTAATAAAACATATTGATCTAGATACAATACCTATTAGACACTTTCGATTTGATAAACATAGCAAAAATAACCAAAATGAAAAATGGTCAAAATTAAATAAACTTTTAAAAATAGGTTCAGAAGATACAGAATCTGCCGACTCTATTAAAACCATTTGTAAGGAATTTCAAGACATTTTTCACTTAGAAGGCGAAAAATTAACATCAAATAACTTTTACAGACAACACCTGAGTACTACTGACAAAACCCCAGTATACATAAAAAACTACAGATTACCACATTCTCAAACCACCGAGATATACAAACAAGTTCAAGATCTCATAAACAGCGATATAGTAGAACCATCTACCAGTCCTTACAACTCTCCAATGTTAATTGTACCAAAAAGATCAAACAGTGACACCAAAAAATGGAGATTAGTAGTCGACTATAGACAACTCAATAAAAAATTAGTAAACGACAAGTTTCCTTTAACTCGACTAGACGACGTACTAGATCGAATTGGAAGAGCAAAATATTTCTCAACCCTTGACTTATCGAACTCTTTCCATCAAATTGAGTTAAACAAGCAATCTCGTCCATTAACAGCATTCTCAACCAACAACGGTCACTATCAATTTAAACGTTTACCGTTCGGACTAAAAATATCATCCAACAGCTTCCAACGCATGTTGACTATCGCTTTAGCTGGTCTTGACTCCAACGCATTTCTTTACGTAGACGATATTATCGTATTCGGATGTTCATTGAAACACCACAATACATACTAATTTAATTGAAACATTCAATAGATTACGTAAATACAATCTGAAATTAAATCCCGAGAAATGCAATTTTCTAAAATCCGAAGTAGTATACCTTGGACACCTTATAACCAAAAACGGTGTAACAGCAGACCCCGACAAGTGTAAAGTAGTTCACAACTACCCTGTACCAACAAATGCTGACGAAGTTCGAAAATTCGTAGCATTCTGTAATTATTACAGAAGATTTGTAAAAGATTTTGCCGCCATTGCAAAACCCCTAAATAATCTCTTGAAAAAGAATCAAAAATTCAATTGGAACCTACAATGTCAAAATTCATTTGAACAACTCAAAAACCGTATCACAAGCCCACCAATATTACAATACCCAGAATTCGAAAACGAATTCATCCTAACAACTGATGCCTCAGATTACGCCCTAGGAGCAGTACTATCTCAAGGTGAAATAGGGCAAGATCTACCAATATCATTCGCAAGTAGGTCTTTAACTAAAACCGAATTGAGCAAACCCATAATAGAAAAAGAACTTCTGGCAATTCATTGGGGAATAAATCACTTCAGACCATATCTATACGGTCACAAATTTACAGTTGTCACTGACCACCGCCCTCTCGTATCTCTCTTCGTAAATAAAAACCCATCACCAAAACTAACCAGAATCCGATTAGACTTAATGGATTATAATTTTGATATTGTATTCAAACAAGGGAAAATGAATACTAATTCTGACGCTCTATCGAGAATAAAACTGGATTCGAATTCATTAAAAGAAATGATTCCCAAAAATATGAATGTTATTACACGCAGCCATAGCAAAAAATTGAATAATGACCATGTGACCACACAGAATATGGACACTACTAAGCCTACTAATGAGCCTGATCAACTCTATATGTAGCAAGGTACATCCATTTCTGATGTTAGGAATTTGCCGATATTAAAATTCGAGCAAAATACAGGGGACGCCCTTACCAAAAATAATAAATGTTTGCCAAAAATAAATATCAATGGGAAAGATATTGTTGTAGAATTTAGCGAAAATCCTTACCGAGACTTAGGTCAGGTACTGGAGAAACTAATATTCAAATTACAACATCGTGGAATACACAAGCTAGCACTATCAACAACTGATAAGGTATTCAACCACATAACAATCAAAGAATTGATTGATTCTTATAATAAAACACATGCATGTATAGTTAAAACAAGTAGGCAAACCAATGTAAAAATTATATTATTCAATACTCCCAAGACAGTCGAAAAAGTAACTGATCAACTAAGGTTAATTAGTGAATATCACGACTCTATTCACGGAGGTCACACCGGAATTAGAAGAACCATAGCAAAACTAAAACAAAAGTACATCTGGAAAAAGATGAACAAAATGGTTAAAGAATATGTGAATAAATGCGAATCTTGTTGCAAAAATAAAACAACCCGACATACCAGGGAAAAATTTGTAATAACTGACACTCCATCGAAATGTTTTGAGATAGTTTCAATTGATACAATTGGACCTTTACGAATATCAGATGGATACAGATACATAGTCACGGCACAATGCGAATTATCAAAATATATAATAGCCAAACCTACCTGCACCAAGGAAGCAGATGAAATAGCCAGAACTATAGTCGAAGAAATCATTCTCAACTATGGACATTTCAAAGTAATAAAAACTGACATGGGAACCGAATACGTCAACCAATTACTCTCTAGTATTTGTAAATTATTGGATATTCAACACATTACATCAACCCCATACCACCATGAAACCTTAGGCTCAGTGGAACGCAACCATAGAGTACTAAATGAATATCTACTATCCTTCTCCGAAAATTTTAATTGGCATACCTTACTACCATACAACTCATTCGCATACAACACGACACCACACTCTGACACTCAATACACACCATTTGAATTAGTATTTGGCCATATTGCAAATCTTCCAAATGAAACCAGTAATGATATACCATTCTACAATTACGACAATTACCTATCTGTACTCAAAACTAAATTGAAAAATGCTCAAGAAACAGCAAAATATAAACTTGTAAGAGCTTAAGACATAAGACAAAACATTAGCGAAAATAAATCTAACATTGTAAACTTCCAAAATGGAGACATTGTATATGTAAAGAATGAAAATAAAAAGAAGAATGAAAGTCCATACAAAGGACCTTACACTATAATAGAAAGACTAGGTATAAATTCTCGCATAAGAATAAATAATAAAGACAAATTGATACATAATAATAGGTTAAAGAAATATATTTAATAAAAAAAAAAAAAAAAAAAAAAAACAATTTGCATTCAAAATTTTTCTTAAAGGGCGAAGGTGTAGTGTATACCCTCAGAAAAAAGAGAAAAGGAAGTAATATTGTGCGAGAGAATTGAAGCAATTTTGCTGAAGAGTTTGTTTAGTGTTAGTGCAGGGGAAATTATGCATAGGCGCCGTATAAATTTGAGTGCTTTATGAGGGGGGCTTGGAGGGAAATTTAAAATGTGTGATTAATTTGCATTAGGTGGTCAACGCCCGACGCACGTCGGGCCATCGACACTAATGATAATATATCTGATGCTGAAAAAAATTAAATAAGGAAATATGAATGTATGCATGTCTGTAAAGTTATCTACGACATTTTTTGGAATAGAAATGATGTGGAGTAAACCTGAATATCTGCTCCTAGCGTGGTCCATCCAGATAGATGCACTCGGCAGGTCTTGCATCTTCGCGTCTATCTGAACGTTGTGATCTTGTCTATGTTTGTTCCCACATTGAACACCAAGGAGATAGATATGGAGCTGTCATAATGATGAAACTGCATGTAAAAACAACAACACAACATGGGACGAAAAATCTTGTCCATGACAGTTCATGGGCTCTCTCGTTTAACGGTTTTCTTTCTACGAGTCACATTCTCTAATGTCAAAGTTGTCATTTCTTTCGTGTGAATCAATACAATTGGAGGTTAAAAATTGGTTTTGTTAGAATTAGACTTCGCGAAAGTGTGTAGACGTGTTGATTTATCATTAGCGACGGTAATATTGTGTTTTTAGTGCATTTCTCGACTTTGTTTACTTTGCTAAGGCAGTTTGGTGGAAAAAGTAAAAGATGAAGTGCGTTGTTGACGGTTGCTACAATAGCCATGAATCGCGTCCAGAAGGAGTATCTTTGCACAAGTAAGTAACTAGAAAATCGTTGGTTTTATTTAGAAACTGTGTTTTTAATGGTTTCTGTCAGTAATTGAGAAAAAATGAACGCAAAACTTTGTGTAAAATAACAGTCTCATCCATTTTCTTTTGTCATTTTCGACCAGAGACATGGCAGCAAAATTTTGGCGAAGGGGGTTCATATTTCTTGATATGGTTATCGCTTTTGGCACAATTTCACAATTTCAATTTTAATGATTAATATTGGCCTGAAACGGCCAAATCTGCAATCCTTTTTCGCGAAATCGTTACAATTCTCCAGATATTCAAAGTTTGACATTTGTATAGGACAGTTCAGCTTTTAATGGGAAATTCGGGGTATTTTTACTACATATTGATGTGAATCAATAGCATTGCACCGAAATGAAATGGCATCATCAAAATTTGGCGCCGCAGATACTGAAATCTCCCCTTCCTTTTTTTATAGATTCCCGAAGGACGATGAAGTAAGAAAAATTTGGTTGACTGCTATTAATCAACCAAATTTAATTCTTATCAACAATTCGGTCATTTGCTCTGACCATTTCGAGCCTGGGTCTAGAATTCGAAGTTGCCAAGGAATGGTCCTGAGACGCGATTCCGTGCCGTGTGTTACCAGAAATTATAGCTTAGCACAGGTAACAGAAAAAAGTTTTAGTTAACGGTATTACTAAAATTTTTGATTTATTTTATTTCAGATTAATGCAGCACTAGACAAATCGAATTTCGAGTCACATGCCGAATCCGTCGATATGAAGGTACATTGTCTCTATTACAATTAACATCATTTTCATACAAACATTTCTAGACTGGTTTGCGTAGTCATGCTCGCGGAACGGCATCCGGATACTGTAAAAATGCTAAGTCAAGTGCCCCAAGTAAGGTGAATTATCTCTCAAGCAAATTGTCGGCATTTTAATATAATAAATGCTACAATTTAATACATTTAAGGTGGATACGTCGGCTGTTAGGAACATACCCATCATGAAACCGTTTGCGTCTACTGAATTACAAAGGCCTCATGAAACGTTGCAGATTCCTATGGATATTCGTGATCCATATGTGGTATGTTGTCTATTATGTTATTTCGAAACTTCATTTGCTGTACTATTTATGTTGTCGATAGTCATATCATAACCCATACTTAATTTAACGCGCTCTATCGCGATTGTGGAAACTGAATTGTAATTTAACTCTGCTTGAAATTATATTTCTATATGTATTACTATAGTTAATGCTCGATTTAGAAGTTTAGAAGGAAAAGTCACACTTAGCTGTTAATTAACCAAATTGTCGGTATGATTATTATTCAATTAATGCTTCTATTTGGTACATTTTAGGGGGATACGGTAGCCGCTGAAAACATACCCTTGAAGCACGATGAGTTATCCTCCATTGAATTGAAAAGACCGTTGGAAATGCTGCAGATGCCGGTAGATATTCGTCATGGATATGCGGTATGTATGTACACTCCCAATCAATAGGATAGTTCCACTTGAAAAAGGCTGTATCTCGGTAAGTGATAACGGTATTTTCTTCAAACTTGGTGACAATATTTTCAGTAGCCTGCTTGTTCTTTGCATAATAGAAGGTCTCAAATCCGGACTCCCGTTAGGATTTTCTTACGAGAATTCTTAAAAACAGTAGAAATGGTGAAGTCAATAGGATAGTTCCAGTGGAAATAAAACATTAAATAACGGTACAAAAGGCTAATTTTACTTTTAAAAATGTAGCTGGTAATAGGTAAAACTTTATTAAAGTCATTTGAGCTCAAAAAGTTAATATGGCTACCCCATATTAACTTTTTGAGCTCAAATGACTTGTATGTTTTAACGGTAAATTAAGTTGATTTCGTCCTAAGCTCCTCTAAATGTTCGCCAAACAGCTTCAGTGTTCTTAAACTATCGTCTAACGGTATATGCCTTCCTCGTCATTCATTCCCACACATTTTTGATGATATTTAGATGTAGAAAGTATGAAGGTCTTTCCATAACCTTGATTAGTTGGTCTTGAAATCAATATTTTATCAGCCTTGCTTCATGATTTGTGTCATTATCTTTTTAAAATCTTATTGGAATGGCATGGCGAAAATGTCGGAAGTTTTAGGCAATACATTAGGATGAATATCTTTAAAAGCCTGGGTACTCTGAATGCCACTAATTTTAAAAAGCTCAATAGTTCCATACCAAGATATTCAACCCCATTGTAGAAACTGTATGGACTAGACAAACACGTTATTTTTACTGACGGAAAATATTAAATCTTGTCGGTTCAGATGGATTTAGGTTTTATTTCACGATTTGAGCAAGAAGGAATTAATTTTGTAGACGCATCACTCAGAGTAAGAAAAGCCGAAGTATGGGGTTAATTATCTCGGTATGGAACTATTGAGCTTGTGGAAATTAGGGGTATTCACAAGGTCCAGGCTTACGAAAATATTCTGGGTAATATTATTCTTACCGACATTTTCCATGCAACTTCTTTGAGATTTTAACAAGATAATGGCGTCAATTATGGAGCAAGACTGATAAAAGATTGGTTTCAAGACCAACTAATCAAGGTTTTGGAAAGACCTCCATACTTGCTAGATCTAAATACCATCAAAAATGTGTGGGAATGAATGACAAGGAAGATCTATACCGTTAGATGATAGTTTAAGAACACTGAAGCTCTTCTGCGAACGATTAGAGGAGCTTGGGTGAAATTAATTTAATTTACCGTTAAAACTTATACAATTCTAACCCAGATTAACTTTTTGAGCTCGAATTACTTAAATAAAGTTCTACGTATTACCAGGTACATTTTTCAAAGTAAAATTTATCCTTTCGTACCGTTATTGATTGACTTTACCATTTGTACTGTTTTTAAGAATTCTCGTAAGAAAATCCTAACGGGACTCCGGATTTGAAACCTTTTGTTATGCAAAGAGCAAGCAGGCTACTGAAAATATTGTCGCCAAGTTTGAAGAAAATACCGTTATCACTTACCGAGAAACAGCCATTTTACAAGTGGAACTATCCTATTGATTGAATATCTATCAACTATTTATATTGGGCAAACATTGGTTTGACGCATTACTTCAACGTGAAAACGGAATTATGCTAAAACCTTGCTTGAAATGTTTTCAGATTGATATAGTTAATTCGTACTTGAAAAATGATAGATTAAACTGCCATTAACGTAATATTAATTTATCAATTAAACAAACTATCGACATGTTAATTTAACAAATGTTTTACTTTCATATATTTTAGGTAAATATGCAAGCTGCTGTGGACATACCCTTGACGAATTTTGATATGTCCTTCACTGAATTACAAAGACCACTTGAAAATTTTGAGATGGAAATGGATATTCGTGACCCTAATATGGTTTGTATTTTTTAATTATAAATAAAAATTATATACACACATGGCCAATAAGTACACCCATACATTTTTTCTCGAAAGCCTGGAGCACAGTAGTTATTAAAGTAAATAAAATCGTTTGTTGATATTTTGTTATTCAATTTGAGAGTAGTTAAATAATATGTTCATTTACCATTTAAAATAAATAGCAGCTTTTATTTTCCTTGAAAAAGTATGAGACGACTGAAATAGGCTGGACAAAATAATAAGTACATCTCAATTAATTTAGTTAGAGCTGGTTCTTATTCAAACTTTAGGTTCTGATTCGGCAAAAAAAATATCTAGCTTGAGTACCAGGAACGGATAGTGCAATTGACACTTGTCAATGGAAATTGCGCTATTTTGTATTGAACAGGAGCCAGAAGACGAAAGTTAATATGTTGTTTATTAAAAAAAATTGTTATTTTGTATTGCGGTTTGCCATGTCGAAGTTTCATATAAAATGATAATGTAGATGTTAAAAGTTTTAATTCAAGCTGATACATGGATCTACTTAATTACAGATTGATAATTTGAGTTCTGGCGCTGGATCACAGTGGGAAGATATTGGCTCAAATATCCATATTGGCTGCTGCGATCAGGTAAATATTTAAACATATAGTCAGTTTTAATAAGCCGAAACATTTTCAAATGCATATTTTAATATATATATATAATGATATATTAAGAGAATCGTCTGGATGTTTATTTACAAAATTTTGCTATATTTTAGGTGAATACGCTAGATACTATGGACATACCCTATGCTCAGTTTGGTACATCCTTTGTTGAGTTGGAAAAGTCGGTTGAAACTTTGGAAATGGATGTGGATATTCAAAACCCGTATGAGGTATGTTTGTATATATTGTACTTTCCACGCTCTGTGGCTCACTTGCATGAGTCGCACTCTACAATGCTAGTAATCTAGAGGTCCGGAGATCGAATGTGCAGTGTAACGTTGACTCGAAATTGCCTATAAACGGCTGAGTTAACGCACCATGGCCCCACAAGGGGCTATACGGTACTGAGAAGAAACGGTTTTTTTATACTCATCTATATATATAGAAATGAATGTGTATTTGTGTCTGTTGCCAGTGAACGTCTAAACCACTGGAAATTCCATTTTGTATGAGAGTCACCTGCTGCAATCAAGTTTTCATCGACAACATTTAAATTCACTTGGGAATATTTATTTAGTTGCCATTGGATCAACTACAGTGTCGCTCCGAAAAATCCTATTCAAGGTGGCTACTATTTTTTTTTTTTTTTTATTTTTTATTTAATGTTGTCACAGCAATTTCACAATAAACCTTGTACTACACACAGGGTTGTCGGAAATCCGTCGATATCTCCGATAAATTACATTCAACGTGACTACGTTTTTACGTACATACATACATCCTAGATGTTGTCAAGCAATTTCACAGTCAACATCGTACTACTTCGGAAATTCGTCTATATCTCCGCAATCCGTTGGCCGAGTGAAACGATTGAGGTGTCGCCGGACTCGCCATAAAATTTCTAAAGGGTCATCGGACCCTCTTCTCCGATCAGTGCACAGGGTGGTCAGAGACAACCGTCAACCTGGATGTCACTGCGAGCGCAGCGAGTACTAGATAGTTAGCTACTTATTTATAAAGTCGTTGGCCATTGCCAAGAAATGTATTACATGATTTTTAAAATAAGTATACATATATGTATGTATGAAAACATATTTTTAGATAGCGTTTATAGTTGTTTTTAGTTTCTATATAACGGATATCTGCATGTTCTTATTTTTTCGGATTTCAGGGTAATACGTGGGCTAATACAGTATCCCCATTGGAGTGTACTGAATGCATTATGAATGCTGTAGTCGTAGATCACTCCTATTTTAAAGCGAGACCCAAGGTGCAATATTATTTTATCAAATTCAATAACCGCAAAAATAATAATTTTTTTTTAGATAACTAATGACATTAGACGTAGTGAGTCCACTCAAAACGTGACAGATCAATTGCCAACTAATAGCATCGAAAACAATTCCAGTATGCAGGAAGTATTTCGTGTAAATGTGAGTATTCGTATAAATGTTCTTGAATCTTCCCACTTCCAATCGAAGATGCGAAGAATATAATGGTGATGGAGCTTTTGTGGTAGATAGTAGGTTTTTCCCACAGGATATCAATATATTATATTGATGAGTGTTGAACTAAAGGCATTTTAGTTACTTGAAAATACTCAATGAATCCTCAAATTCGAACCCATGGTATAATGTACCTTTAATCCTCTAGCCAATTCCTGTAGTTTATGGCTTACTTTTCATATATGTGTGTATATACAGATGTGTCGCTGGGGATAAATCCAATAAGGCTCACACTATTAATTTAGCATTTCGCTCCACTCTAGGGAACAGTTATCAATAGTTTAGACAAAGCCATTGCAGTTATCGACCGGATGAAAATTGAGATCCATAATCTTAAGAAAAAAATTATTCGTCGGGATAATATAATAAAAAATCTCAAACGACAAAAAAAACGTAGAGATTGTCGAATAAAAAGAAATGAAGGTCTACTGATGACTCTCAAAAAGAGAAATTTAATAGATGATTCGACGAAACAATATTTGGAAAAAATCAACGGTCCCAATAAAGTCATTATAGAGCGCCAACTGTTACAATTGCGTGGTCAGTCGAAATCAAAATCATATTCTCCTGAATTAAAATCGTTTGCGTTAAATCTAAACTTTTTGTCACCCCGGGCATACGAGTATATCCGTAAAAAGTTCGATAATGTTTTGCCGCACATACGAACTATCGGAAGGTGGTATATGAACGTAGGCTGTTCTCCAGGATTCACCACCGAATCATTCTCTGCCATTAAAAAACTTGTCGAGGCTAGCGGTGATAAAATTGTTGTGAATGTAGTATTTGACGAAATTTTCATAAGACATCATGTAGAATGGGATGGTAAAAGATCACATGGATATGTTGATTTTGGAGATGAAGGTGAAAGTGGTGTGATTGGCACTCAAATTTTAACGTTTTTGGCCGTTTGTGTGAATAAATCGTGGAAGGTTCCTATAGCCTATTTCGTCATATCAAAAATTACCGCCGAACAGAAAGCCAATTTAGTCAAAATGTCCATTCGTCATCTCTTGGACACAGGTGTTGAAATAATTGGTGTGACTTTTGATGGAGCTGCTACAAATTTAAAAATGACTCAGCTTTTAGGATGTGACGTTACCTCTACTGAATCCAAAGGCTACGTTAATTTCGAAGACAGCGATGAAAAGTATATTCTCCACCCAGACCCACCCCACATGATAAAGTTAATCAGGAATGCTTTACATAAAAAGGGTGTTTTTATTAATGGCAATGGCCAAAAGATCGAGTGGAAGTATTTCGTAGCTCTTTTGGAACTGCAAGAGGCGGAAGGTTTGCATCTGGCTAATAAAGTACGTAAAGCGCACATCAACTTTGAAAAGCAAATTATGAAGGTCTATTTGGCTACACAATTATTTTCAGAATCCGTTGCAGTTGCGATTGATTACTGCAGAGAAGTTTTACAGTTGGAGCAATTTTTAGGAAGTGAAGCGACTTCTGAGTTTGTACGATTGATGAATAACTCCTTTGACATCCTTAACAGCCGAAGAATTACTGAGTACGAAGATAAAAAAAGAGCCCTCTGCTCTGGCAACCAGGAAGTCGTTCAAAGCTTTTGTCGAGATGCTATATCGTACATTGGTGAACTTAAGCTAGAATCTGGTCAAAACATAACAAAATCCACAATACGTGTTGGATTTATTGGGATAATTGCCGCACTTCGCAATGTGGACCTTCTGTATGAACGTTTTATAAGTACAGGTGTGTTGAGATTCCTTCCGCTGTATAAAATTAATCAGGACCACATCGAACTTTTCTTCTCATCAATTCGGACTGGTTTGGGATATAATGACAACCCGACTGTAAGGCAATTTACTGCGCGATACAAAAAGCTTTTATTTCGCTGCCAGTTGAGAGACGGGGGTCTTGGCAATTGCATTCCATTGGAAGAAATGACAATTTTAAATCCTCAAAGTCGAGCTACTCATTGTGCGGAAAATCCCACTTTACAAATGGAACTAGATTATTCTAAGCCGCCATCTGAAGACCATGAGCGATTTTACGTCGAACACAGTTACGCAACAGACCCGACGGTACTGTCTCATTTCAAACAACGGGTAAGTCAGTACATTGCTGGATTTGTTGTTCGTTTTCTATGTAAAAAAATAAAATGCCAACCATGCATTGATGCTCTACAAGGTGAGCTAGATGACCATTCATTGATTAAATACAAAACGAGAGGACTGTTGAAAGTACCATCGACAAAAGTAGTTTTAATTTGTGAAAAAGTTGAAAAAGAGATACGTAGAGCACAACATTTTGAAGAGGTGACTATATTGAATCGACGAAATTTCCACAGCATATCTTCGGCCGTTTTAGTAAATTTCATTGGACAAGACCTGTTTCCGGACTGTCCGGACCATATTTTAATTAAACTTATAGTCGACTGCTACCTTCAGACAAGGTATTATTTCATTGCGAAGAAATTTTCTGAAAAAATTTCTAAACGGCAGTATCGTCATAAAAACACACATGTTAGCGGCGAGTAAGGAGTAACGTTTTGAAACTCCGATTGATGAAACATTACATTAATAGTAGCTACATCCAAACAGCTTGTACTCGTATAGTCACTAACCATGATTATTGATAAAATTTAACACAAAGCAGAGTAGCTCTAATTCCGCCTTAGCTGGTCCCAAGCCCAGTTGTGAAAGGAAGAGGGGAGTTGCTTTAGATACGTAGTTCATAAAATGTGTGCCTGAATAATTCCTGTGACTGGTGACTCATATATAAAAATCCAACTTTATTTATTATGTATTAAAAATATGTATGTATTATGAAAAAACTGATAATTTACTTTAATTTGTTTATTGCTTATAATTAATTCTTGCCAAACACCAGACAATGACAGACAAACTTTGACATAAGAAGACATAAGATACATAGACTTTTTGAATCATCCTACGGTAACTATGAGAATAAAAGGCTTTTTGGTGGTTATAATGCAGGTTTAAAATCGAAAGATCCACTTTTCCGAAATTTTGCTAGACAGATTCGAACGAAAGATCCTTCGGCGAATTTTCGGGGCCATTTACGAGCGAGATCAATGGCGTATCTGAAACAACCATGAGTTGTATCAATTGTACGATGAGCTGGAAGTATCGAAAATCGTGAAGCTTCAACGTTTGCAATGGCCGGGGCATGTACAACGGATGGACGATAATCGCATGCAAAAGAAAGTCATAAACGCACAACGAATAGACGGAGCGAGGTTGCGTAGAAGACCTAGAGAACTCCGTAGATGAAGACGCCCATCAGCTGCGGGGCTTCCGAAACTGGAGGACAAGGTCACGTAACCGTGACAATTGGAGGTCAGGCAGCCCGACGTCGGGCTATCGTGCCACATTGATGATGATGTTTATGTAATGGAATGACGATGCCAAATTTTTATGGTAGATTGTGTAGATATCCGTGCAGGTTTGGGTAGAACTTCATATAAAAAAAATTACACTTACCCAGGTAAAGTTCACGCGTGCAACTACATTACACGGGATAGAGCTTAGATGAATCAAATGTAGATGGCGGACGCATAGGGGAAATATGAGGGAATTTGTTTTTTTCAAACCAAATGTGAGAGTTTTTCTCATCACGAGAAAAGATTTTGCAAAGAAATAATCATCTTTTGTGATAAAATGCACCACATCTAAAAAATAAGCAGACAAAGGTGAGTCAAAGATGCGCAAAAACTGTCAAATTTCAGCTGTTTGGTCTTAACTGGGATGTTACCCGCGATCGTTTTTTTCGAGTCAGATTTACACGCGATACGAAAAAAACGTCGCTAATATTAATCGGCTGGTCTAGCGCTAGTCTGGCTGGTCTAGCGGTTAGTGCGCGCACCTTCGGTGCACAGGCTCATGAGTTCGAATCTCACCGTGTTCCATGGTGTTTTTCGAACTCACGAGCTTGTGACGGACTATGATCCCACTCAGATGTTAAACGAGTACCCATTTATGGGGATAAATAACACTGCTGAGCGTGATGCTGATCTCATTACCTCAACAAAAAGCAGCTAAGATCTTGGAAATATGATGTCACTAACACATCCTGCGGCCTTAGTCCAATGCTGGATTGTCGCGCCTGTTATTTTTAATATTAATCGACTTTTTACTATTATCATCTGCATATAAACAAAAGATAAGCGCATACTCATGTTTCTACAAACAATTCAAAAGCCAACAACTGATCAATACTAAATTAAGTATTTTATAATATTTGAAATTAAAGCCCGCCAAACGTTGCCCCCTTAGTTACAAATATCCGACGCCTATGCTATTCTTGTCAATTAATGTACCGTTGTCTTCCTCTCCCATGAAACAAGCAGTATTGTCCCGTCTCATTTTACGAGTGACATCTCCTCCTATTCATTCTCCTTGTTGAACACTAAAGAGATAGATATAAACAGAGGTTATGATCACAATGATATTATCCGTATGCCGCCAAATAGCTGATCAATTACTTCAAAGCTGCCTACTAAAGTGTGAACAAACAACAAAAACAATCATATGACGTCATGAAAAGCAAGAACAATGCAGTGGAAAAGTTGCGAACATTACCAGCATATGTGTAAGCTATGAAATGCTGCCGCTGCTGCTGCTATTCAAGGCAGTAACAGCTCGCGAGTCAGTTAGTAATTATAATTATAACGAGGCTAATTTTGGGTGCGGCCAATATCCCCCTTTAGTGCGAATATATTTGTTTGTACATATTTTTTGTAGTTTCGATAAAAACACACTAATATAAGGTTTGATTGGAATTTAGCTAAATTTTAGGGGAACCTAATTTTAGGGGTTATGGGTGGTTGGCGCATAATGATCCAATGGTCCGATTCTATCGACTTTGACATATATTTTGTAGCTTCCAAAAAAACACATTTCAGTGAGTTTTGGTTTGAATTAGCGCACAAATCAAGAGACGCGAGAGCGTCTCGCCCGCCAAAGGAAAAAGAAAAACGAAAGCGAACAAGTTCAAGAGACGCGAGAGCGTCTCGCCCGCCAAAGGAAAAAGAAAAACGAAAGCGAACAAGTCTATGATTACCGGAGACAACTTGCTTTTTTGTTTGATCAGGCTACAGCCTTGCAGGCAACAGCCCCCAAAAATTTTTTTTTACCAAAATATTCCACATATCCTGTTCTAGTGCCTTTCCAAATAAAATCTTCGATCGGCACAATAACGGGTAAGATATATGCAATAAACGGTGAAATTTTCACCCTCACAGACTTAAGCGAGTAACCCAATTTCAGAATGAAGTCTACAGTTGCAGAAAGACTTGCTTCTACTGTCTCTCTTCGTGATGGGATTTTTATGAAATTTGGAACGAATAATCCTCTGGTGGTCCTTCTAAAGAATCAATGTCTTCCATTTAGATAAGTGGATGGAATAACGGTAAATTAATAGGTAAAGTTAACAAAAGATTTCCAACAATTGCGTCTATCGGCTCATCGCATTGACCATTTTTTAAAACACACTGCGGCATTGGGATATTTTGATATTGGGACACCGGGAGACTGGGAGACTAGGATCTTGGGGTAGTGGGATATTAGGAAATTGGGACATTAGGGTCTTGGGACATTAGGACATTGGGGCATTAGGCACAATGGGGAAACAGGGACGTGGGGACATCGGCATGTTGGGGCATTGGGGCATTGGGACATCGGGACATTGGGACATTGGGACATCAGGATATTGGGACAATGGGACATTGGGACATCAGGATATTGGGACAATGGGACATTGGGACATTGGGATATTGGGGCATTAGGACACTGGGAGACTGGGACATTAGGACACTGGGATATTAGGACATTGGGACATAGCGGCATTGGACCACTGAGACATCGGAATGTTGTAACATTGGGACATCGGAAATTGGGACATTAGGGTCTTGGGACATTAGGACATTGGGGCATTAGGCACAATGGGGAAACAGGGACGTGGGGACATCGGCATATTGGGGCATTGGGACATCGGGATATTGGGACATTGGGACACCAGGATATTGGGACATCAGGATATTGGGACAATGGGACATCAGGATATTGGGACAATGGGACATTGGGAAAATGGGATATTGGGACATTAGGACACTGGGAGACTGGGACATTAGGACGCTGGGATATTAGGACATTGGGACATAGGGGCATTGGACCACTGAGACATCGGAATGTTGTAACATTGGGACATCGGGATATTCGCACATAGGGGCACTGGGATATAAGAACATGTGAACATTAGGGTTTTGGGTCATTAGGACATTGGGATATTAGGACATCAACACATTAGGACGTTGGGACATTAGGTACACTGGGGAAACTGGGACGTGGGAACATTGGGGCACTGGGACATCGGGATATTAGAACATTGGGGCATTGTAACATTGGGATATTGGCACATTGGGATATTGGAACATTGGGATACTGGGACATTAGGGCACTGAGATACAGGGACATTGGGGCACTGGGATATTAGGACATTAGGCTATTGGGACCTTGGGACACTTGGTACACTGCGACATTGGGACACTTACCACTGGTACATTAGGACATTGGGCCATTGGGATATTATCACATTAGGATACTGGGACATTTGGGACATTGGGGTACTGGGATATTAGGAAATTGGGGCATTAGGCCCTTGGGACTTTAGGACAGTTAGACATTGGGATATTAGGACATTAGGTGGGAGACTGGGACATTAGGATATTCCGATACTGGGACATTGGGACACTAGGGTAGTGGGACATTCGGACATT
>CATIXY010000042.1:0-17785 GCA_949715475.1 Microchrysa polita
GCAAGCTCCAATTACGAATGAGGACAGCGTGAAAGATGAAGAAGTAGCGGAGACTGGCCAAGTGGATCAGCCATTCGATGGAGCAGCTCAATTGAAAGGACTACCCGCCGAAAAGTTCAGTGGATTACAAACTCCAATTACGGATGAGGACAGCGTGAAAGATGAAGAAGTAGCGGAGACCGGCCACGTGGATCAGCCATTCGATGGAGCAGCTCAATTGAAAGCTCTGCAAAAGGAGATGAAGTTAATGCGACGGGAGCTGCAATTGATGGAGCGAGAAAGGGCGTTAATGGCTGCAAAAAGTTCCGGGTTGAAGAAAAATCCCGAAAAGAAGGTAAGTGTGGCATGGGCTGCAAGCGTTAATGTGATGGTCGGCGAATTTTTGGAGCGCGAGGATTTCGACGTATGGGAAAAGAAAGTGCAATCGGTGGTAGAGTTCTACTCTTTAGACGAAATGCAGTCAAAAGCACTTCTTTCCGAAAAATTAACGGGTCGCGCCAAGGCGTGGATGCAATCGCGAAGTGATTATGTAACGTTGTCATTTCAAGAAACGTTATCTCAGCTCCGAACTCTCTTCGCCAGTCATCACAGCCGTGTCACTCTTCGTCGGGAATTTGAAACGAGACAGTGGAGAAAGAGCGAATCGTTCAGCGAGTACGTCCACGAGAAAGCGATTTTGGCCGAATATCGATTGCTGATGAGGAACTCATCGAATACTTTATCGATGGGATCCCCGAACAACAGTTAAAATCGCAAGCCCAAATGCAAAGGTTCAGTAGCGTTGTCGATCTCAAACACGCATTCGAAAACATCACTCTAGCATCGAAACCAACAACTTCAGAGGGGAAATGTTTTAATTGCAATACCGAGGGGCACATCTTGAAGGATTGCCCGAAGCGTCAACGTGGTTCCTGCTACAAATGTGGAAAAATGGATCACATTGCATCGAACTGCAAACAGCAGGTAAATAGTGTCAGTGTAAATCAAGCATTTGAGGAGATTATTGACATGGCGGCAGGTGATGATATAGTGAGTGTTTAGTCAATTTACTTTGCTTAACCCATTTCTTGCCAGCGTTGCGTATACGCAACACGAAGTTTGAACTCTGTAAACACCACCAAACTTAAATTGAAATGGAAAAGAAATCATGTAGTTTTTAATGGACATTTCTTGGCTCTATTTCTGCATATTTTTATATCAAATCAGCCATTGGGTCCTTAAGGATATAAGAGAAAGTAATACCATGTTTTTTAGGACATTTTTTGTCATAATTTTAAAAATATTCAAATATCTTAAAATCAATATTCAAACACACTTTCTAGACGAAAAACAGTTGCTTTTTAATTAATTTAACTTGATTTTGCAAAAAGGGCGGTCCTTGCTGCAGGAGCATGTGTTAAGAATAGTTGATGCGTTCACGCAACGTTGGGAGTTTCCCGGTACAGTAACTCTGGGGTAAACGCCTAAAGAGCAAAGCATTTTCTTGCTATGTAACGCACACCGAGAAAAATAACGTCCCTTAAAATTAACTCGATATCCTTTTGAAATCGAGTTACATTCCTATTAAATATAATCCTTTCCTTTTAAATATATATCGCTTTAATTCAAATTCATTCTTTTTAATGCGAAATCCTTTAAATCCAAATTTTCAATAGGAAATCATTTTAAATTAATGGGAAATCCTTCAAATCCAAATTTCCAATAGGAAATCTTTTTAAAGCAATGGAAAATCCTTTAAATCCAAATTTTCAATAGGATTTTTTTTTCTTTACACACGCAGTTGGTCGGCAGTGGGGTAGAGCGATGTCACAATGTATAGTGTAAATCATAAACGTCGTCCCGTATAGTCTGTGTGGTGTAGTAGGTAGGGGCGTTAGTCTTCAAATCATAGGGTCGCGCGATCGAATCCTACTGTAGGCAGGTAATTTATTATGCATTTTAGAGCGTAAAGGGGTAAATGAAATGTCGCCAACACCTATAGCGAGGTCAGTTATATCTACAAAACTCATTTATGAGTAATTTTCACAGGGAAAGAACACCCTGTGAAAATTACTCCTTTTTGTGTAATTTAAAGTATGCATGCATTCATGCATTTAAAACAAAGAGTCCATCCTTTTAAATTAAAAGGAAATCCTTTCGATTTATGGTTGTGACCTGATTAAATTGACACTGCATCACTTTAATTTAAAGTGATTATAGACAGACTTTCAAAAGGAATATCTTATTAGTTCAAAGGGAAATCCGTTTGAAATAAAGGGATTATACAATGATTCGAAGGGAAACAAATATGAAGCAAAATCATATTTGAATCTCTTTGAATCGTATGCGTATTTTTTGAATTTACAGGATTTTTTTTCTCAGTGCAGGTTTCGCATCAGAAATATCTTAAAATGAGTCTTAATTACCTCACTATCTACGAGACACATGTGACACACATGGTATTCATATCCAGTACTCTTTTGTGAGTCACATTTGTCTCATTGAAGAAAGGAAAACGATAAAAGAAGTTGCGGGACAATGACAGCTAGATACTTGTCAGTTGGTCTAAAGTAATTTTCCAAATACATATTTCATGATGGTGTCGATATATCCAAAAATGTTACAAGGATTTCTACAGTGGGTAAAGGGAGCCTTTGTAGTGAATGTATATGTACCCTGCAAAGTCGATGAAATTATTGATACAGTTTTCACTCCACGGTATGGTCTGAAGTCAACAAGTATGGGATCAGAAACCTTTTCCATTTAAGGACAGTTTTGTTAGAACAGAGCTACTAAGTAAATGTGTCCTAAACTTTTCTGTAGTAAATTTTTCTTTTGCTCTAGACGCAACAACATATTTATTTCTAGCCAAGTTATTATTTAGTTTTGTCACAAGGAATTGTGAAACAATCCGGAATCGCTAAAAGGTTGTAAGACAAACTTCCCAGCCATAATATGTGGCTAGTATTCTACATTTTGAGCAGTTCCCCTCTATGTATTTTGGCTATTGACTTAAGCACCTAATTTGTAATATACCTGTTCAAATCTGAAATAGAAAATACCAAAAATAAGCGACATCCGGGACAAAGCCGACCTCGTAAATCTTATCTATAGTTAGTCTTTGCGTACAGAGAAGATTCAAACAATTTTCAGAAAGCTTTACATTATATTGAAATTAATTTCTGTTTCCATAGGTCTGCCATATGTTCCTTGGTTATGCCATTGTATGAAATTGTGCAATGATTTTTTAAATTTCAGATGTAACCAAGCAGAACTGTCCTCACGAGCTTTTGACGGACTAGTATCTCACTCAGATGTTAAACGAGTACCCATGGGGATACACAACACTGCTGAGCGTGATGCTGATCTCATTACCACAACAAAAAAGCAGATCTGGAAATAGGATGTCACCAACACATCCTGCGGCCTTGAATTAGATAAGTTGTACGAAAAACCTGCCAAAAATTTGCAAAAAATGTCATGTATACCGCTGTAGTGAGTGTTTCAGGATTTTATCACTAAATTTATTATTCGCCATATAAACCAACAATTTTTTGCAACACAGAAGCTTAAAATTAAAATTTACGTTTAAATTCTTTTTTTACCAAGAAACTCCCAACGTTGCGTCAACGGAACATCACGTTGGAAGCCACTGGTAACACTTACTGAAATATTTAATTTTTTTTTTCTTAATTGAATTGTAATTGATTGGAATTTACCAAAAAACTTCATAGTTTTAGCTTATTTCTATACTTGGGAAGAAATGGGTTAAAGGAAGGGTCCAAAATTCAAAATTGTTTACCATTAACGAAGAAGGTAGAATTTTTAGCGACGCATTTATTAGAACTTTTTGTTTCAAAAGTCATCTTAAACTTGCCACGTTTTTTGTTCTTTTTTGACAAAGATGTTTCTGTTTCACAGACTATCGAAACTGCTAAATAACCTATGATTCTCCAAAAACAAGAATTCATATTTACCTTAAATCTGTAACGATATGCATTATGCTACATATTTCATTTTACAATTTTTTTTCCCGCATTTTTGATTCTGGCTTTAGCCCCTCCCGTGACTGCGCCTTTGCCGATCAGTGTGGTTGTGGCCTCATATTTTTGTTTAGTTTGTTAAATCATAGCAGATCACGCCCACTAACTTAATATTGAACCTCCGGAGAAATCAGTAGTCGTATAGAAGTAGTCAGCACATAGAAGAGTTACAAAAATTTCCAGTGAGAGTTTCTTGTCCAAAGCCACCATTTTCAACAAAATTTCCTTCCAAAAATTTTAGAAAACATGTATCCACATTGGCAGCACCAGCAATTCCATTTCAATTCGCCCGATCACCTAGTGAATGAATTCATTGATTCATCTAGCATTAAGTGGGTAAATTTCGGACAAGATAGCTTGGATTTCAGCAAGATGAAGGACGGAAACACAGTACATATAGCCAAAGCCGCAATAGCAGTCCTCCCTAACATATTTCCGGACATGCTAGTATCGGAATTTGGCTAGGTCCCCATTTATGAAAATAAGCCACCCAAGTTTTCATTTCAATTTTATTTAAAATATTCAACAGGTTTTATAAATACATACACTCTTAAAATTAACATAGATAATTCAATTCCCGTGTAAAGCGCCTCCAAAAAGCAAAGCTTGTAGTAGGAGACGTTATAAAATATAATTTACAATCTGCCAAATTTTCTTAAAGATAACATTTTTTCAATTCAACATTTTCTTCGTACATTTGGTTTATATTCTTATTTAGTTTTTCATCTATATTTTGATAGAAACATATCTAGTATGTACATACCAAGTAACCGATATAAAAGTCAATTTAAGAAGCTAAATCTGTTTGTGAATTCTGCATTGGACAAATTAAGAAGCCAGTATTTAATTCTGTATTTAAAAACTAATAAATTAATGCTTTGTCTAATTGCCAGTGGAATTTCATTAAATGATCTGGGGCCAGTATAATTCAAATATCTTTGACTATGTGTTTTAGTACAGAGTGGTACTGCCATTCTGATTTGATTGTACCTTGTATTACTTATTTATTTATTTATTTATTTATTTATTTATTTATTTGATTCATTTGAATCAAACAGGCTTTTAAACCCAATTATAATATTGTATAATGCTAATTGTAGTGAAGCTTTCATAAATTATGTAATTTTGTTGTTTATTTTATAATACACTAAGATTATTACTTAAATGGCTAAGAAAAGTTTTGAAGAAATATATTTTTTGCATGTCGTTTAAAAACGGGTACCGAAGTTGTAAAAATATTAGGGTCAAGGAGATTTCCCAAAGTAGACAATCTTGTCACTGGTGTATTTTGACCGTATGAGGTTCGGTGAAAAGGTATTACAAACATGCCTCTTTGTCTTAGGAAATAGCTTATATCTTGACATACGAATTCTGATTTAAGTTCAGGACAATTTACTTTATTCGTGAACAAACCATGCAAAAAGCATACATCCATATACTTCCTAAACGATTCCAATGAACTAATTTTACATATACGAGCTATTTCTTCATAATTATGAGTCCAGGTCGGATTTTGTAAGCCTAGTTTATATGCTGCGTACGATAAAAATTTATGTTGTACTCTTTCTAATCTTTTTATATGTACATCAAAGAATGGTGTCCACACAGATGAAGCATACATCAATGTCGGTTTCACTAATGCTGTATAGAGTGTTATTAAACTACTTATATTTTCAAAGTCTTTGCTCTGCCTTAATATAAATCCAAGCATACTTCTTGATTTGTTTACAATGTAGTCAATGTGTTTATTGAAAGTAAGTTGCTCATCTAGTACTACACCGAGATCACGTATGGTATTTACTTTTTCAATTGGCAATCCATTTATTTGGTAAGAATAATCAATATTATTCAAGTTAGATTTAGAGAAACTTATAATCTTACATTTATTTAAATTTAGTTCCATGCCGTTATCATTACACCAACAATAAACATTTAGTAAATCCTGTTGTAAGCTTTCAGCATCATCATGGTTTTTAATAATTCTATAAAACTTACAATCATCCGCGAAAAATGACGGAGTAGAGTATTTTATTGATTCACGCATATCGTTAATGTGTATATATTAAATAATAATGGACCAATATGAGATCCTTGGGGGATACCAGATGATACTGAAATTTCTCTAGAAACAAAACTTTTATATTTTACAAATTGTTTTCGATCACTCAAATAATCTGACAAGAATTTCAATACGTTATCGTGGAGACCTACTTTCTCTAATTTATTTATAAGGCGATTTATAGGTACTTTATCGAAAGCTTTGCAAAAATCCGTATATATTGCATCTACTTGGAACCCTTGTTCAACAGTTTCAAGTATTTTTTGCGTATAAATTAGTAAGTTGGACACCGTTGATTTACCACTAATGAAGCCATGTTGTTCACGGCATATAAATTTGCTTAAGGCTGGGGTTAGCTTTTCAATAATGATGGATTCAAAGAGCTTTGGAATTGCATTAATAATACAAATAGGTCTATAGTTCTTTGCATCTGTTTTGCTACCTGATTTATATATAGGCGTAACGTAACTTTCTTTCCATTCAGCAGGAAACACACCATCTTTGATTGATTTATTAAACAACTGAAAAAGTGGAATTGCAATGGACTCTGAACAGTTTTTAAGCAATATGTTAGGAATATTATCCGGACCCGAACTCTTAGTACATTTTAACTTGTTTATCTTTGATTTAATTTCATCTATAGTAATATTTAAGTCTATTTCTAAGTATTGTGTAAATTGTAAATTCTGATTAGTTACGATATTAGTTCCAGGTGTATATACAGATTCAAAATACGAAGCTAATTTGTCAACTACTTCTTGTCCTCCAATTCCAATTTCATTATTATACTCGATTTCCATCGGTAATCCTACATTCTTCCTTTTTGAATTCACATAATCCCAAAAACATTTAATATTATTTTGTATATTATTTTCAATAGATAATAAATAATTTTTATAAACTTCATTTTGTATTATTTATATAAGTTTTTCTTGCTTTCGAGAAAATAGTATAATCTGCTTCTAGTAAAGTTTTCTTATATTTATTATGTGATTTTTTCTTTCTCATGAGAGCTCTTATTAATTCTTTTGAAAACCATATCGGATATTTGCTATTTCTTACATTGACCTTGGGTACCTCCGTAGAAACAATCATATTAATTTCTCGATAAAAATATTGAATTGCCCCTTGCATATTTAAGTTCTTAATGTAATCCCAATTAGTGTTTTTAATGCAATCTGATATTTTATTGAAATTAGCTCTTTTAAAGTTACGAGAAGGCATATTGTACTTAATTGTTTTAATTTCATTCGGTTCTACATTAATATACCATGTTAAAGCAGGATGATGTGAATCGCATGGAAAAATAGGGTCTACTGTTTCTATTATATTTTGAACCGGTTCATTTGCAAATATTAAGTCTAATGTTTGGTCGTTTCTGTTTACAATTGTATTATACTGATTAAAATTTAAAAAACTCATATCATCTGAAAGTACAGTGGCATTCTCATAAATTGACCTTAAAATGTCAGCATTGTGCTTAAAAGTGACTCCATAATCTAAGTTCTCCCACTTAACTCCGGGCAAATTAAAATGTATTACGAGAATGGTTTGAAGGCGTATGAGTCCCGTGATTAAATGTGCGACACAACACTGATTTTAGGTATAGCCTCCTCACTCCTAATACTTTAGTTATCTCAAATAGTTGTGTTGATGGAAATAGTCGAGGTAGGTAAAATATAACTTTAGGGATGTATTTTTGTGTCACTTTAAGTTTTTCAATGTGAGTCTCAAAAGTCCCTCCCCATGCCGCAATGCAATATTGCATTACCGATTGCACCAATGCATAATAAATTGTTTTTAGTTGGATTGTGTTCAGTACTCCACGCATCGAATAAAATACGCTTATGTACTTGCGTAATTTTAAATTTACATGATCCACGTGTTTGTCCCATCTTAAATTATTATCAATTATTACTCCTAAGTAGTTAGTTGAATCTGTTAGCATTAATTCTTCACAGCGATTGGAGCATTTCTCAACATCTTCATTTTCGCAATTAGTGGCATGCACTATAAGTTTGCTAAATGAGGGTTGACCAGCAGCTGTTATAGAAAACGCCATTATCTTGGTTTTTACTATATTCAACTTAAGCTTATGGGTATACAACCATTTTTGGATTTTTATCAAATGATTGATACTAATTCTTTTACTTTCAACCCAGTGCGGTGTAGATGTAAGTAAGACGGTATCGTCGGCGTAAGCAACTATTTGACACGCCCTATCGACTTTTAAGTTGCAAAGCTCATTTACATATAACAGATAGAGGGTCATTCTCTCGTAGATCTTATAGAATGGTTAGTCTTATCGCCTAGCGAAGACACACACAATATTCAAAAAGCTTCTCCATTATATTGAATTGATTTTTTGTTAATTTTGCATAGCTACGCCATATTTTGCTTGGTTACGCCATCATCTTAGATTGAGCAAATCATTACGCACTTTCATCCAACAGCGTAAATAAGCAAAAGATAACATAACTATGCAAAATTAACAAAAATCAATTCAATATAATGGATAAGCTTTTTGAATATTGTGTGTGTCTTCGCTAGGCGATAAGACTAACCATTCTAAATATAAGATCTACGAGAGAATGACCCAGAGTATTGGAGACAGAACAGTTCCTTGCGGCAGACCGAATTCTTTGTTTTGCTGCCAGTCGCCAAACTCGCTATTAACTTTGGTTTTTTGTTGCCTGGAGGTTAGGTATGATTTAAATAAGGCTAAGGGCGTGTTGCATATGCCTATTTTTTCTAACTTTTCGAAAAGTAATGAGTGAGAGATCGTGTCAAACGCTTTCGAAATGTCCATAAATATAGCTAATGGTTTGTTACCGTTTTCAGTTTCTTTATAAAGGAAGTTAGTGACTGATAAAACTGCGTCTTCAGTACTTATTCCATTACGAAAACCATACTGATTTGGCGATAAAATTTGGTTCTCTTCTAGGTATTTTATCAATCGCTTTTTTATGCATTTTTCGAAAATTTTTGAAAGAGTAGTTAAAAGCGATATAGGACGATAGTTTCCCAATTCAGTTTTAGTCCCTCCTTTATGAATAGGAACAACAATCGCCTTCTTAAAGCTGTTTGGAAAAGTGCGTTCCTTTAAACATTTATTAAGTAGCCTGGTTAGTGGTTTACTTATCTCAATTTTAATTTCCTTAAGAATGGAGGCAGTAAGCTGGTCCTA
This sequence comes from Microchrysa polita, assembly GCA_949715475.1. Taxonomy (NCBI): domain Eukaryota; kingdom Metazoa; phylum Arthropoda; class Insecta; order Diptera; family Stratiomyidae; genus Microchrysa; species Microchrysa polita. The sequence goes on from CATIXY010000042.1 coordinate 9,269, forward strand.
ATGAAGAAACTCTTCCACGAATTGGAGTTCATCGGCTAAACCATTTTTTGGTGTAGAAGGCCTTTCTGCACTGAGGTGAGTTGTGCTTAAGCTTAAGAGTATGAATGATGACGGAACAGGTTTATACTATGTACATATTATCAACGACGGCATAACACGTATCACGTACTATCTACTATTAATCCGCCTGGTACATGCGGCAATTTGGCCTCCCGTGCCGGGGCGGGGTAAGTGCTACACTCTAAAAAAAAGATTGTAAATTTCTAGCAGATTCTGTGTAAAATGTGTGTAAACGCATTGTAAAATTAAACAACAGTGCAAAAATTACACATTCTTTGTGTATTGCCATATTTTTGAGCATTATTACATGTTTTAAAGTAATCTTACAACAATATGAGTGTATATATAAAATTTTAGAACTTTTCCTTCAGATTCTGTGCAACATTTACGACGAAATATGTAAATTGAACCGGTTACAATTAATTTTTACATAAATTCAATTCAATTCATAATATAACAGTTTAAAAACATTTTGAATAAATTTTCAATTTCAAAAATATTTGAATTCATGAATTTATTTTTCCTGAAATATAACGAGATCGAGGCTAATTTGGGGCGCGGCCGAAATTTGGATCCCCTTCGCTCACTCGAGCTAAAAGTTTTTTAAGGCGTACCTACGACTTGTATTAAACCCCCCCCCCCCCCCATTATTTTCCTTCCGTCTTCACAAAAGTTCCGTTGCGCCGACACAACAATATTTAAATATTTACTCAGAAAATGTTATTGGGGGATGCGAGAGCATGGCCCCATAGTACGATTCCATTTGTTTTGACCTTTTTAGTTGCTTTGATCAAGACACATTATTTCAAGGTTTTGTGAAATTGGTGAAAAATTGTTTCTCAGAAGAACCGAAATGGGGAGTTGTGTTTATATGGCAGCCCCATGACCCCTTTATCGGATTTGATCCATTCTTACCTATGTTTTGTGTTATCAATAGAAATACATTCGAGTGAAATTTGGTTGAAATTTATGCACAAATAAAAAGTTTTTCTTAGAAGAACCTAATTTGGGTTTATATGGCAGCCCCATTACCCCATGGTCCGATTTGATCCATTCTTATATATGTTGTGTATCATGAGTAGAAATACATTTGTGTGGAATTTGGTTGAAATCGGCACACAAATAAAAAAGTTTTTCTTAGACGAAACCAATTTGGGGAGTTAGGTTTGTATGGCAGCCCCCATTGTCCGATTTTACCGATTCAAACATACAAACTGCCTGCAGCAAAAAGAAGCCTTTGTACAAAATTGCAGCTTCATAGCATTTAAATTGATCGGACAGAGAGACAGACAGACCGACGGACAGACGGACATCGACCAATCGACTCCCCAAGCCATGCTGATCATATTTATATGTATACTTTTTATATGGTCGGAGATGCTTCCTCCAATGCGTTACAAACTTCATGACAAAATTAATATACCCTTTCACTCTATGAGCGAAGGGTATAAAATGGGGGATGTCGTGTGAACACACGCAAAGTGTAACTACCCAGCCAGCATCGGCGTCATGTACCGTGAAAATAGCCAGAAATAAGCTTTACTTCATGAATCACGAATCGCCATTATGTATCTTATAGGACGCATTGAAAGTAAGATACATGATGGTCAGCTGAAGGAATATCGACGGATCATGCATATTGGAAATATGTATAATGGTTTTCTCCTCAAGTGTGATTTTTGTTGTTGGAGTGATTAGAATCACGAATAAAACATCATCATTCGTATAGTCTGGCTGGAAAAGTGGTTAGGGCGCGCACCTTTGGTGCATAGGATTATGAGTTCGGGACTCACCGTGGCACGTGTTTTTTTAAATTATTCATTGATGCATATCATATATATTGATACTTAACTATTACATAATGTTTACGAATAATAATTTTATAATGTTTATCCGTAATAAGGCGCAAATGCGTATATACATGAGATAGGGGGACATCGTCATATACTGCGTGTATGAAAACGTGATGAATGAATAAGGTATACGCGTGGTGCCACCGCCGTCTCTATATTAAGGCCGGAATGTAGAAATCTTTCGCCTACTATTTGCACTGTTTTGTTGTTCCTTTTAATGACGTCATATGCTTGTTGTTGTTGTTTGTTCGTGTAAATCTAAAATTTAGTAGGCAAACTATGACGGTATGGAACAGCTGAGTTACGGCCTTGATGTATCTAGATGGCGTTGGTGGTGCATAAAATAAAGATTACAAATGTGTTAAATGCTGGCTGGGTAAGTATTGCCAACTGTATGTTCAATGGTACTCAAGAAAGTGTCAGATTTCAACCACGTCTTTTTCTGCCACAATTGTCAAGGTCGGTAAACCGGAGTGCTATGCTCTATTGAAAGTAGTGGATTAATTTTCAAATAAGCGCCCTATATTAATGAGTTAGAGTTACTTTATAAAATTATGTAGGTACTTCTTCAGGCATAGAATATTCGAAAAGACTATGTAACGCTTTTTATCCGTTCACCGCTCGCCTCGTTGGCACCTCGGTGCGTCACTTTAAAATATTGGAAAAAGGCGAGGTGCAAGCGGAGAGTCAATATAAAGCGATTTTTGAGGGTCCTTTAAAACAGCTTCACCTCGGCTTCAGTTGCATTTAACTAATGTGCGAGGTGCGAGAGTAGGGAGCGGTGAGCCGATACAAAAACTGTTCGGATATTTTGTGGGTCGTGTCAGTATTAGAAGTTCATTTAAAGTAACCGCTTTGTAACGGTTCTCCGCTCGCTACGCCACCTAGCCTTTGGCGCTTACCTTTTAAATAGGAAAACAGCCACTTGCGAGCGTAGCGAGCGTTGAATCTATAAACCATTTCAAATTTTTGTTATCGCCTTAAGTCCCTTTTTAAATAGTGTGAAAATGCTGGATGCGAACGTAGCGAGCGGTGAGCCGATACAAATCGTTTAATATTATTTAAGGGTCCTTTAAAAGCTCTTCGAAAACATTAAGGACGACCTTGAGAATATTCAAAAATACTTTGAATCTGCTCACCGTATATTACCAAGAATGCAGTCACTTCGCCGGAGAAGCAATTTCCTAACCGTACCTCACTGTATACTCACTGCCATAAATGAGACATCGCTGTAGCTTATCAACTCAATGACCTAACACAAACCAAAAGTCCATCCATACACAATAATGAATTTGCACCTCTGCACATGAAAAGATCAGCAAAATTCCCTCTGTGTTCTGTGTAATTAGCTTAAATAATCATTAGTTTTTCTGACAACACGAACATTAATTTCGGTGCTTTCTTTCTCATCCCTTTACGCTACTCCAGAGCAAGCAGCTCTATCCTATTTTCCACGAACATTACGAGCAAACTTAACTTGCCCGACACAGAGACGATGAATCGGAACAAATGCTGACTTCAAGAAAAAAAAAAACAGAAAACTTTCCTTTCCACTCTCATCAAACCGAAGAACATTGTCGAGAGCGAATTTCTCCAACAGTTGCAATTTCAGCAACGTGCGCTAATGAAATAATTGCCCTGAAAGAGTATAATTATGAAAAGCGTGAATGCCGCTACGCTACCGACATCAGCGGATCTGACTGACCTCTTTAGTGCCGGGCCGAACAATTGACAAGAAGCTTGCATGTTCACCGGGACTGCTCCTTTTTTTGTTTTAATTTAAAGCATAAATTGCTATGTCGGACATATTCAACACCCTCGATGATTTGTTGCGCCCCGGGGAGAATCGTATCATTTTTTTTCTTTTCGCTTCGTTCATTCGACGGAATATGTGGAACACTGCATACTTCTTGACGTTGTATATTATACAATAGGCGTACGTACAGGTAGACAACGCAAAAAGGACATACACCGACATTTGTGTAGTTAAGCTTCTGTAAGTAATATAAGATGATAGCCGACTCCTCTACTGACTCCGTAAGGACTTTATGTATTATATGTGCGATATCAAACAATGGCTGTGCGAGTATGAAGAAAATACGTGCAGCGTTTCTAAATGATTACGGCAGCGGCGTTGTGTGTGTTATTTGTCGACATCGTTGACTTGTTCGCTTCGTCGACAACGTCGCCATCGTTGTCCTAGGACTTCTTCTCAATTCTCATATCTCTTGGGGTGATATGTATAATGGGAGTAGACAGGATATATTTGGCGCAATCTATTATCAAAGTTTTGCACAACATCTTACAATGACACCTTGCCGCGTACATACACACATGGTCGGTTCTGTGAGTGTCGCGTCCTATATTGTACCGTTATCTTGGAAACCAACATCTTTTTCTTATTCTTCGTTTTGTATGAGTCCTTTTTCTTTCGTCTCACATATTCGCATTCATTTTAGTCTGCGCTCGTCTATGGATATTTATATGACATACAGTACTACGAAGGTATCCTGCGATCGTATATATTATGGACGAAGAAACACTTAATTTGCGTTATATTTCTTGTGTACACGCATGCATGATGAGAATGTATTGAAATCTTGTCTAGTGCAAAGCAGAATACTTCGGTGTCTGATGTGTAATATGTAAGCATGGAACGTCAACGCGTTCGCATCTTTCATTCAAATTGAACTCAGAAAATGTAGTAGCTACCTGTGCTATGGCATAAGTCAGGAGGAAAATGTCCTTCTCATAGGTACATGCATATGAAGGGTCAGAAGAATATATGCCCGTTGAATGTTGTAAGAACGTCAGGAGAGCGAGAAAAGAAAATAAATCAGTTCTCGAAGGTGGAGTTGTGAGATTCATCGTACCTATACAACTTTTGGAGATTAATGCAAATGGAAATTGCGTAGAGTCTATGCATGCATGTTGTATACTTTTACGATTATGCCATGTCCTTGATTTGACCTGATACGACAAATTCGGTCAGATAGACATGATATGGGGATATTTGACATTTTTGACACCATGTTGTGGGTATTTTTCGAATATAATGAACGAAGCAAATTGGGTGAATGCGCAGCATTATTATTGGAAGATGTCTGTAATATGTATGTTTTATAAAAGACACACAACAGTATTGTCTCCAAGTAAAATTAAAGATTTTTTGCCTAAAATCAGTCAGTATAGGCGTTTCATATTGGTAAAAAATATGCCAATGTGCTCATTCATTATGTCATTCTGTCTAAATTTAATATTGTAATAGTCGACGAATATGAAGAGGCGCTGTATAAGCAGAGAGGTTAAGGGGATTGGAGGTTCGCTAAGCTACATCATGTAAATCTTTTCTTCCCATCAATACACAACTTAATGCTTTGAGCAGCAATTCATGGACCGACTGCAGTTAGTTCGTCAAGCTCCCAGCAATAGCAAGCCGCGACGTCTGTTGAATCCAATCCGCCACACAGAATTAATCTTAATCCAAAATTTGAAGATCGAAATGTCAAAAGTAATATATGTACCGTTGGAAAGTCAACAGGATGAAACAGCTTTTATTAACTTTGCAGATTTAACAGTTAAAAGTACCGTTACGAAATCATTGTTTAAATTTTCATTGAAAAATCAATTTTGAAAAATTGAATTTGAAGAAACGGCAGCAAATTTAATTGAAAAAAAAAATTTCCTTTATATGAAATTTCATGTAGTTTCAGAAAGTAAAGTCAATTATTTGATCAATCGACTAGAGACCCGGTAAATTTATATTTAATGTGCTGTTGCGCATTAGCGACTTTTATGCAATTACCGTTATAATGAGTATTTTTAATTGTTAGTGAAACAAACAGGATACTTTTAAGATAAATAGTATTATACAGGGTTTTCCACGAATAATGGTACATACGATAATGGGTGATAGTACAACTCATTTGGGTACAATTAATGTTCTATATGGCCCCTCTCTCTTTAACCGTTATAAGGTTATAATAGTAGTTTTTGTTAATAGTGTCAGAAACCTCGACTTGCTGAGCAAAATCACTATTTGCCACACTCCCAAATATTTGATCCGAGGTTTGATTTCAATTTCTGAAACTGCGGTAAATTGTACATGAAACTACTACTATTTTGCCAATTAAATAATTTAAAACCCTACCCATATACAACCATTCTGTTCCAGAGTAAAGTAAAACATACTTGGCTCTGTGACAATCAAAAAGGGAGTGGGACTTTATTGAAGCGTGATAAATGACAATACAATAATGTACTAAAGCAATGTGCAACGTTTGTACTAGAATTGTTGATTACGTTATACATAGTATATAATCTCAACATCCGCACTTAATCAAAAATTAATCAAAAATGTATAATTCAATAAAATGATTCTCAAAAATGTAAACTGCGAACAATATCCAATGCGTAATTTTAGGAAACAAAATAATTAATTCCACAATTTTCCAAAAATCTAATTGAATCTCAAAAATATTATATCTACCTTTAATTTAGGAGACCCATGCCAGTCGAACAAAAATTTTGTTTTTCGGCCGACACAGCTTTGGTGAGGTTGTCCGCAATCATGTCGTTGGTCGATATTGATAGTAGCTTGATATACCCATTGTTGATCATCTCTCGAATAAAGTGATATCTGATATCAATGTGCTTCGTCCTGACATGGTAGCCTTCAGTATCGCTTAAACTCAAGGCGCTCCGGTTGTCGCAACAAACAGAAATAGCCTCCATTTTTGATGACCATAGATTTTCTTCAAATTGTTTGATCCATGAAGCCTCCTGACATGTTGCTGAAATAGCCATGTATTCGGCCTCGGTGCTAGAAAGAGCTACTGTCGATTGCCTTTTACTCGCCCAAGTAATAGCGCCGTTTTGCATCTTAAAGATGTATCCCGTGCAGGATCGACGATCGTCGGGGTTGGACGCCCAGTCAGCATCCGAATATCCAATAACTTTCGAGTTGCCATCCTTCGAAAACGTTAATTTGTAGTCCAGGGTACCTTTCAAATATCGAAAAATTCTTTTGACCGCATTCCAATGAGCCTGGCCCGGATTCTTATTAAATTTGCTGGCGTTGTTAACGGCGAACGCTATATCCGGTCTTGTGCCTTGTGATAAATAGAGTAGACACCCAACTGCCTCCTGATAAGGAATACCTTCCATTGCACTAAGTTCATGTGGCGTCGTCGTTGACATGCTTTTAGTCAATTTTTGATTCAGAGCGATGGGGGTCTTCACAGCATTACATTCGCTCATATGAAATTTCGATAGTATTTCGCTGATGTATTTACTTTGGTCAAGCGTGATCGTACCTTTTCCTTTATTTCTGATAATACGGAGCCCAATGCAATTCTTCGCCGGTCCAAGACATTTCATTTGAAAAGATTGGCATAAGTCTTTCTTCGAATTGTCTTTCCAATCATCCCTATTGTAGAAATTAAAATGTCGTCCACATACACCGCGTGGAACAGCATGTCGTTTCCATCTAACTTAGAATATATGCATGGGTCCAATCTCGATTTCTTGAAACCTGATCGTATTAACACGTCGTTCAGCTTTATGTTCCACTGTCTGCTTGCTTGCTTCAACGCGTATATTGCTTTTCTGAGCAAACAAACTCGCCCTGAACCATCGTCGAATTGTTCAGGTTGATCCATGTAGATCTCTTCACGAACATCTCCATGGAGAAATGCGGTAACAGCATCCATTTGCTCAATCTCCAAGTCATACTTGGCTGCTATTGCTATAAGATAACGCAAGGACGCATATCGAACGACTGGCGAATAGGTTTCCTCGTAGTCGATGCCAGGCTTCTGGCTACATCCCTTCGCCACTAATCGTGCCTTTAAACGAGCGCATCCACTTTCATTGTTGTGTTTTCGTTTAAACACCCATTTGCATTTGATTGACTTCCGATCATGTGCTTTTTCAACCAACTTCCAAGTTTCATTTGCAATTAACGAGTTGAACTCGTCTTCCATAGCATTCTGCCATTGCTTCCTATTAGGTCCTTGCAGGGCATCCGTAATTGTATCGGGATCAAAGCCTTCGCAAAGCAACCCATTGGTATTAGATACAGTGAAATTCGAAGTAGGGTATGAAACGGCGGGTAAATTTGCAATTTTCGAAGATCTTCTAACCTCCTCAAAAGATTGAACGGTCTGATCTGGTACATAGTCCGAATCGTTAATATCATCAACAGCTGATTCATTGTTTTCATCGGAAAATGAATGATCAGTATGTATCTCGGGTTTATAACTTCAGAATCTGTCCGCACTGAATCGACACTCGAATCATCGAAAATAACAGATTTGTTATCTGAGGGAGTGCTTTCTAGGAAAATCACGTCCCGGCTTTTGATCACCTTCTTCGTAGTCGGATTTAATAATCGATACCCTTTTGTGCTTTCACAATACCCAACAAATAGATATTTTTCAGATTTTGCGTCCAATTTCCTCCGCTGTTCTTTAGGGACCAACACCATCGCACCACAACCGAATATTTTAATATGAGATAAATTTGGCTTCTTACCTGTCCAGACCTCCTCTGGGCAGCGGCTATTCAAAACATCCGTTGCTGACCTGTTCCTGATATATACTGC
>CATIXY010000043.1:0-72754 GCA_949715475.1 Microchrysa polita
TCCGTAAATTACCGTGCGTCTTGTTTTTCGTTTTATTTTTGGAGGACAATTGACACACATAGATCTTCCGGAAATTATAGCGAATGCAGTCTGTGAAGCATCTGCTGACTATCCAATTAGTATGGGTTTTTAAAGAAAATGTGTCAATGAAATAGTCACATTTCTCCTCAAAGTTTTGCCCGTTTAAAATTTCAGCTTGAAATTCCACTTGAAATTGGTTAACATTATCACTCTCAAATTTTAAAATTTGAAAGTTCTCCACAATAGAACTAATTAAGTTTTCACAATTAGCAATTTCCATTTTAAAGAAACAAAGAACTCAATTCTAGCTTAGAAAGAAAAAATGTAGAACAAACTGTGAAAATTACACGCTTTTTGATATCACTAAATATGAAAAGTCAAATTAGTAACGGGTTTTATTTTATTTCCTCTTGCAAAAAAGCAACGTCGCATCAAAGAGACGAAAATAGAGTAATTTAAGAGAAATGCACGTTTTCTGAATTGCTGCATTACTATTACTCTATTTTCGACTCTTTGATGCGACGTTGCCAATTTTATGAATGTCGCTGCTTTCTTTTCATATATGTATTGCTTCAATAAAATTATAGCGAATGTTTCTCTTTTTTGCAAGAGAAAATAAAATAAAACCCGTTACTAATTTGACTTTTCATATTTAGTGATATCAAAAAGCGTGTAATTTTCACAGTTTGTTCTACATTTTTTCTTTCTAAGCTAGAATTGAGTTCTTTGTTTCTTTAAAATGGAAATTGCTAATTGTGAAAACTTAATTAGTTCTATTGTGGAGAACTTTCAAATTTTAAAATTTGAGAGTGATAATGTTAACCAATTTCAAGTGGAATTTCAAGCTGAAATTTTAAACGGGCAAAACTTTGAGGAGAAATGTGACTATTTCATTGACACATTTTCTTTAAAAACCCATACTAATTGGATAGTCAGCAGATGCTTCACAGACTGCATTCGCTATAATTTCCGGAAGATCTATGTGTGTCAATTGTCCTCCAAAAATAAAACGAAAAACAAGACGCACGGTAATTTACGGAATTACAATTGTTCAGCAAGCATAAATATTAAATTCCTAAAAGTAACGGAACATACAAAAAAAATCAGCCCTTATTAGAAAGGGACTAAATGTCTTTTTTTGCGTAAACTTCCGACATTCCCACAATGTTGATGTGGCGCAAGCATACAGCTTGCTTCGTTGCAGCGAAGAAACAAAAGTGGCTTTCATGAAATATTTTGAATCAGGAATGACGCCGACATCAGCCAAAGCCTTCCACGAGCTGCAGATGGTTGAATCGGTTGACAACCAAAATATATATAAGGATTTGGCAAACTCACAGCTTAATCCTATGGACACGCAGGTAATACTTTTTGTACAGTACACTGGTAATTATATTTATTTTGTAATATTTAAAAATAGGTCAATTATTTGTACCAAAAGTGGCGAGAGGATTTTTATGGCGGCCGCGATGTGACCAGTGCCATCGATGTACTAAAAAAGAAGAAATCCGAATTAGATAGTAGAGAATGTGAAATTTTCATAAAAGAAACTCCAATCATTGTAGTGGTCATTACAGCCATAATGAGAAGAGTGTTTTTATCGGGACTAGCCGATGACATAATTTTTATCGACTCTAGTGGCTCATGTGACCAAGGTGACACCTGTGTGACTTTTATTTTTGCAGCATCCAAAATTGGGGCAGTTCCAGTGGCAGTAGGACTGCACACGAGCCAAACCGAAATGAATTATCTTTTGGTGTTTAGTGCCATTAAGGAAACTTTAGAGGGATCTACTGAGATCCAATTTGCACCAAAAGCCATAATGACCGATCATTCGGCTGCAGAGCGCAATGCGCTTAAAGTGGTGTTTCCGAATTCGACGTTATTATTGTGTACTTTTCATGTTAACCAAGCTGTTTGGCGATGGCTATGGCTAAAAGAAAATAACATTGAAAATGATTCACGTAGGCTAATTATGAAGACATTTCAAAAAGTGATGTATGCCAAAACAAAAGAAGAAGCTACCGATTGTATGAAAGCACTTTTGGAATCGGTTAGTTTCAATGAGGCATTGAAGCGATACTTAGAAAAGTGGTGGTATCGCCAAACCGAGTGGACGCTTTTCTCTAGAAACAATTTACTTTATAGAGGCCACAACACTAAAAATTTTTGTGAAGCATCAATTCGAATTTTTAAGGATGTGGTCCTTCAACGATGTAAGGCTTTTAATATGTGCGCCCTTGTAGATTTCATTTTGAAAACTTTTGAAAACTACCACAAGAAGAGGTTAATTCACTTTGCTAATTCTAGGTCGAGAAAACTGACATTGGCGTACGCAAAATTCTGTGAATATGCAAAAAATGTAACAGATATTACCGAAATAGAAGGCAATTTATATAGAGTCAAAAGCGAAAAAAGTAATACATATTATACGGTTGACACTACGGTGGGTACTTGTACTTGCCAAAGTGGGAGTTGCGGTCAATTTTGTAAACACCTATGTGCAGTAGAGAAACAGTTCGAAATAAGTTTAAAATGCTCTACATTATTAACGGCAGATGATCGGCAGCAACTAGCACAAATTGCACTAGGGGAAAAAATTCCCTCTACTTTTTTTAAGGATATTACTACGGAATTCGAGGTAGATGAAGAAGGCAAATCGAGTTCAAGCCAACCTAGAAATATCACTTTTGAAAATGTGTGCAATCAATTTAATTGCCCTATTGATCCCAAAGACCGAACCGAATTAACTGACAACATAATAAAAATGAAAAACGAAGTTTCGCGTTTAGGAACTGTTCTTGAGCAAAACTTTGACATTACGGCGACAAAGCAAGTCGCGAAATTCGTTACAGTTCTCGAAAACTTGCAAACACCGTCACAAATAATTTCATTTATGGCATCGAAAACTGCTAAAAAACGAACTCACAAAATAAGGGTACAACCTACTACTTATAGTCGACGCAAAACCAGAAACGGTTCAAGCAGCAGGATTCCATCTGGCCGACCAACTAAACATCAAAATAAAAAAACAAAAAAGCGTGTACATAATTTATCCAAGAACACTGAAGACAACGAACCACCACCGAAAAAACACTAAGAATTTTTGTTTTGTGTAACTTATGTATTTTTTAAAATCAAATTAGAATAACGAAAATTTTGATTTATTGACTTTAAGTTTTATTCTATTTTCTCTCACTGCTACCAGTAACAACTTTATCTGAACAGCATAATTTCCGGAGCTCAAACCTAAAATTTGCATTATGTAAAGCGGAAATGCTTTTGATTTAGTCCCAGATATTTTATTTTACTGAATACATTGAATGACAAGAGAAACAGAAGCACCAACACAATCTAAAAAAGCATTCTCCCCACCTTCCAATTTTCTTAACAAACCATTTTTATTTTTCAAGTAAATTTGTCCTAAAGTATATATTCATATAAAGACTTGCAGGTTTGCCAATCAGAATCAAATCTGTATAAAAAAACACTTTCGAAAAACCATGCTTTCAGGATTTGGAACTCTCTTGTTACTCGCAAAGTTTTTATTGCTGTTTCATGCGAAAAATCTACTAGAAACCCTATGCGTGCTCATCCACAGAAAAAGATACGAGTAAAGATAGGGTTTTGGGCGGTTTAGGCAATAGAAAAGCTAACCGATTTCGTCCCCTTGTGTGGGGACGAGTTGAACGAGGGTTTTTGGCTGTTTTAAACGCAAAATGTACTCGAAACCCTATGCGAGTTCGTCCCCTTGTGTGGGGACGAGTTGAACGAGGGTTTTTGGCTGTTTTCGACGCAAAATGTACTCGAAACCCTATGCGAGTTCGTCCCCTTGTGTGGGGACGAGTTGAACGAGGGTTTTTGCTAGATTTGGCACAAGAAAAGCTAACCGATTTCGTCCCCAAGTAGGTGACGAACTGAACTAGGGTTCCTAAATACGCATCCCGTCCATTATATTCCCGTTTTTCAAAACCCTGAAGTTCATTATCCCGCCTGTTAAGAATACTGCTCAATTGAAATCCCGTCTAATAAAAATCCCGTCAACTTAATATCCTGCCATTTTAGTAACCCGCTAATCCACAATACCGCTTTTCAATATCCTATGTAGAGATATTAAAAAACAGTAAAATAATGGGTCGCCTTACATAGGGAAACTTTAGGCTTACAGACCTACGGGCTAGGCGACTTAATTTAAAAAATAGATCTGGTCTTTCAGTAGTTGAGACTTATCTCTGTAAGACAGACTTGTTATGCAGGGGCTAAATTATCCTCTTGATCCAAAAAATTAATAAATATTCCCGGAGATTTGTGGAAAGAGAAGTTATCGCATTAACTGCTGGGAATCACTTAACATAAGTATTGATTTTTAGGGTTTTTTAGATTTTTTCAAAAAACCCTTATGAAATCGATTTTGTCCGTCCGTCTGTCCGTCCGTCTGTCCGTCCGTCTGTTCACTCTCGCATTCGCGAACGGCTCAACCGATCGTCCTGTATTTTGGTAGGAATGTGTAGAATAGTTACAGTCTTTGGCACGAAATACATACTTAGAAGTTGGCAGGGCAAAGAAAACAGGGTGTCCCGGAGATTTAAAAATTTGTTCACTAAATAACTCACGATAGTAATGAGATTTGGTAGGAATGTGGAGAATCGTAACAGTCTTCAGCACGAAATACTTAGACGTTGGTAGGACAAAGCTAACAGGGTGTCCCATAGATTTGAAAAAGCCGGCTTTTTTGTTTTTATCGGACATGGACGTATGGATACTCAAATCAAAGAAATCGATAGGTACATTTCATATCAGTTGCTTTTTTCCAGTTTGGAGTAATGGTAACGGAGTTACAGCTGATAAATTCAATTAATATGTGTAGCCATGATACATAGTTAATCTATTTTTGCCTTTCATTCTGAAGCGCGTTTACTTACTGACTAATCCAAAAATAGATTTACAAGCAGCATTTCATTAATATTGTGCATAATTCTTATTTATTAGCTATAAAATATACGTGCAAAATTATTCACTATGTATGTATCCAAAATGTAAAAAACCCTCGTATTGCGGGCGCAGCCCTCTGCACGCCGGTATTTTTTTTTTTTTGTTAACAATGAAAGTAATTTTTGGCGGTCTTTTGACGGGATTATTTCACTATCCACTAGCAAGATCCGCCGTTTTAGGATTTTCAGTGACTGGGATTTTGAGGTATCGGGATTTTCCGATGGCGGGTTTTTAAATGGCGAGATTTAGTAATAATCCCCAAAAATAAAATCGCTTTTTACAAAAAAAAAAAAAACCGCTTTGCATTAAAAAGCGGTACTGTGAAGAGGCGAGATTTTATCCCGATTAGTGTTTACTTTAATTTAAACAAAACTACTGTTTTCGCATAGCAAATCGATCGTCTTGACACCACCTCTTTATCTACGCCACTGCTCAGAACTTTCTACAAATCTATTGGCTGGAATGTTGGTGTTATATTTTTCAGGTAACGATTTCAGAAATAAAATTTAAGATAGAGTTAGTGTGTTTAGTCCGCTGAGCTCACAATATGTGTCCACTTACAAATAAAAATTAGGTTTTGCTCAGGCAGCACTAACCTAGACTCTGAAATTTTTGTTTTTTGATATGTTATAAAGACAGGTGGGGTAAGTTATAATCCAAGTTTGCGTCACTTTCCCCCCTGTGCTCCAGCCGCTATCCTCAAAAAACCATCTAAAAGCGGCCCTTTCATCAGTTTTTGGCCTGTAACTTGTTTACAGTCCATTTGAGCAGAAAATCTGCCAAGACAATTTTGTAGAGGAAAAAATTTCCTACAAATTTAATCTAAGATGTTGTACTCTACAAAATTAACAGAGTTATAGCGCCAAGAAAATGGAGAAAATATAAAAAATCATGCCAATTTCAAATTCACAAAAACGCATTGTATACCAATAACTCATAGCCTCCTTTGCATTTTAGTATAGAGTTCTCCAAGTATGTTTTGAAATTTGTTAGTAATGTTTTTTGGAATTTTTAGCATATTCTTTGCGCTATAACTCTGCCAATTTTGATTGTAGAGTAAAACTGGTCAAATGAAATTTATAGGAAATTCTGTGCTCTACAAGATTGTCTCGGCACATTTTGTGCTCAAATGGACTGGGAAGGAGTTATAGACCGCAAACTGATAAAAGAGCCGATTTTAGATGGTTTTTTCAACAGAGCGGCGGGGGAACAAAGGGGAAAGTGACGCAAACTTGGATTTTAATTTACCCCACCTGTCTTTATAACATATCAAAAATTTGAGAAGTCCCCAATTTTTGCAAGGTAATATCTCCCCGTTGATTGGAGTATTAGGTATTACCAAAATATTAAGTGCTTGGCATGGATATTCGTAATACAATACAATATAAAATATGATGTAACGATAATTTTGGTTAATTTTTTTTCTGTTTTGAAATTGAAGTACATGTCGATATCGAATCAATTGTTTGAAGATTTAGAAATTTAGGGATTTATCCAGTCACACTTATCTGCGCTACTGCTGAAATGCAAAAATTTTGCAAACAAAAACCAATTTTTTTAATTTAATTAATTAAATCCATATTTTGTAACGGTAAATTGGATAATTGAAATTTGGCCCATTACCATAGCTTTTAGAAGACATATCCACATTATGGGCATAGTCAATTTCCATAGTTTACGTGTTGAAAGGCGAATAAAGAAACTCTGAAAAACGTTTAATTTTAACATTATATAAAACATACAATTTTTTTATGTGTTTCGTCAAACATTTCATGCTTAAAATATCGTCATAAAAATATACATAAAAAAATTGCAAAAAAAAATGTAATCGCATCAATAGTTTCTTCTTCGTTCAAACAATCTTCAAAGTGTCGAACTACATAAACTTAAGCGACTGACTTTACACTTTATATTGCCTGCCATACTCAACGTGCTACTGCCTTTTTCTGAACGGCTTTTCCAACCATATGCCTTTGCATCGTTTCCATACCATACAAACCTGGTTGAAAGGCAAAAGGCGATTGTATAAAGTGAAAGATTCCACCCATAATACGGAATTTATATCCTATTTTATGGATGTTTTCTGTTCAGCAACCATATAAATTTCTCCTTGTGTGGCGATCACTCTCCTTTAGATTACACCAGTCAACGGTGCCAGCATAAAGGCTCTATTCCACCTGAAGCAGCTCGCGTTGAATCCATCCAGAGCCATGGCTTTATCGTATCTTTATTTATTCTGGCATGTATCTCTATCGAAACGTTATCTTAGCGACATGTTACCATGTTCTTTCATATGAAGAGATTACAACAATGGGCTGTTAGCGAGCGTCAAGTAACACATTGTGTTCAGAAATTACAACATCTTAGATCATGCTTATGCTTATGCCGTATGTGTATACTACACCATTATATTGAGTTCGGTCAGTTCCGAGTGTATCTTGTCTGTGCCAAAAGTCTTTCCAAGACATCAGATTCGAAAACATATTGAAGAAGACATCTTTTACACAGTCCAGATTCGATTGCTGCATGTGCCATGCAAAATGAAGGCATTCAAACGATATTTCAGGAAGTAAGATCGTGGACAAGTGCCCAGACCAGACGGAGACCTCCAAAATTGTCCGATACGACGCAGTCAGAATCACTATGAATAAGTCATGAAACGTCGACCGCGTGCTGATCTGCTCCGAAGAGGCGCTAAAGGTCAATAAATGAATGGTGACTCTTAATCTGTATTTGAACTTCTTGAACAATAAAATTTCAAAACTGTTCAAAAAGACGATGCGACGTCGCGTAGGTCCAAAGCGAACTATAACCTTGTGGTCAAAAGGTCACCACCATGCCAATATTGCTTTGTCTATTTCAAAAGATCCCGAATGATCCAACAATGGTTGAAGAAAAGGCTTTCTTAATTTTTATTTTTTTTCTATTATTCATATCGAATCTTCGCCGATACGAGGGGGTACTTGTACATTTTGCGATACAATCAACATTCACCGTCAATTGAATCGTGATCTTTCCATCATCATCGATATCTGGCAAATATATAACTCAATAAATAATTCTTCTTCTTTCATTTCCGATGAAGATTTGAACAACAAAATATTGCAAAAAAAAACTGGAAGACTCAACGGAATGATGACTATGACTATTGATCGTCCTCGCGCAATTCATAAAATCAAATATATTAAATAGCAGCAAATCGAAGAATAATAGCAATAAAATTTGAAACAACCGTTTCATTCCAATAAATATTTTTCAAATCTGCAATCAATACACTTGTGTACATACATACGTATAAAGCTACACTCTAGACTAGGCTGAACGTTATGCTATGGTGATGTATACTATACCTGTAGATAATACGAATCAAAGTTGACGGAGCTATTGAATCTTTTATCTTGAATGAATCAATAGAAGAGCGAAAAAATAGGATCGCCACAGTGCGCCGAGATCGAGGAAACGACGCACGTGATGCGGTCTTACATGCTGACCATCTAGTCTGTTTGATATCTTGACCATCGGATCAGCTCCTTTACAATGTCTTTCAAATTGATGTATTTATGTCTGGATTTTCATCATTTAATTAGACATTTTGAAAATCCAAGAATTTGATGTAATTATGAGGAAATGAAATGGTTAGACAGATATACCATTTATACAAAAATGGTAAAATTGGATTAAATTATTACATTAGACGACGTGAAATATTATGGACGTATTCAAATCGATTCGATTCAAATTCCTATCCACTATAGCGTTATGATTGTTGCTCATGCTCCTGTTTATTTTCAATTACGGTAATTCGTAAATATTAAACAGACAAACCAGATAAAACTACGACAAGTTCATTAGTTGATGCCTCATAAGGGAAAAAATCATTTAATCTCATGAATATAAAGATCTCATATTGCACTATGATCGTACATTTGACTAATGAAAATTACCATTACTCTTAGCTGATCAAAAAAATCAACCGACTCCAAAAATAGAGCTCATCTAGAGCGAAAAAACCTTTGCCATTTTATTGAGCCCAACTTCAATCACCTTAATCACATTCAGCAATTAATTCGACTACGTCATTAGATGTGATCAAATCAAGCTACAATTTGAGCTCAGACATTCTAATCGACATTATGAGTGCAAAAATTAAATGATAAACCATTTCTGCTACATTTTAATTAAAATCGACTAATAAGCTTTTCCTAGTCTGCGGCATGAAGATTAAGAAGGTTTTAATATAATGATTAGATCTTAAAACGGTTTAGAGGAGTTCATACAATCAACTGATCTCGAATCGATACACATAATTTTAATGAAATTGCTTACAAGTACTGAGGCGTACTAAAGAGAGTGTTGTGTGTTATATATCGAACTTTGTCCCAGCATCTAGGTAAACTTTTTGGATCCAAAATCTATAAATAATACCATTCACTGGTCTAAATATCCAAGCCGTTAAATTTGACAGTTTCAGTTGTCTGTGATATTCACACTGGCTACCAAATGTTGTAGGTGGGACTTCAGAGTCCTCTGGATGCCATGGTTACGTTCTTTTGTCAAAACCACATGGAGCACATCACCAATCACCAAAAGAAACAGGATATGTGATAGGATGCAACCCTGCCTGACACCGCTATGAACTTGGAAACCCTCAGACACCTTATCTTTATGGTGGAGTACGCGACATTTTGCACCGGCATACACTGCTCGTCATCAGATTAGCGCACCCCTTCGTATGAATAGTTTCGGCTGATTTCCAACCAAACTAAAAGAGCCAAAATTTCAAAATTATAACGGTTAATAGTTTATTCAATTCTAAAATAATTAAAACAAAAAGTATTGGGTTTTCATTTTTAGGGTTTTTTAGAATTTTTTTTTTCAAAAAACCCTTAGGAAATCGATTTTGTCTGTCCGTCCGTCTGTTCACTAAATAACTTGCGAACGGCTCAACCGATTGTCATGGAATTTGGTAGGAATGGTTACAGTCTTTGGCACATATACCTTAGAAGTTGGTAGGATAACAGGGTGTCCCGAACGTTTGAAAAAAGTCGACTTTTTTAGTTTTTATCGGAGATTGACATATGGGTATTTAAATCAAAGAACCAAACGAGTACATCTCACATCAGTTAAAATAGTTTCGAGTAACGGTAAAAAAGTTATTGGCGTTCAAAGTTAAACATCCTTTTCGACCTCCGTTTTTCTAAACCGTTATAGGGATCGATATGAAACTTTGCACAAAGATTGGTCAGTATGGCTTTATATACGTTAAATATTAAGACTGTTGACTTTTGCTAAGGAAAAGTAAATACCAGTATATTTGTAAAATTTGAATTTGATCGTGTGTAGCCCCTTTTAGGTTTCCAAATATGAAAATTCTGCTAGGGATTTTTAGAAAATTGCATAGGGAACAACACAAAAAAAGAACACACAAAATAGCCATTTAAAATTTGTCATCAGGATAGCACATGCAATTTCTTTTTTGTCTATCTTCCACAATTAAAGACGTAGTACCCCTATTTTTTTGTGGCTGTTCGAGTAAGATATTAACTTTAATATGAATAAGGGAAAATCATTATCTGCGGAAGAGGGATCAAAATTTAAGGCTTACAAAGAGTCAAGGCGGTCAAAAAGTGCAATTTCGAGAAAAAATTAATAAAAGTTGATAAGTTGAATCCGAATTCGTATGTACTAGTAGCGTTAAGATAAAAATAAAAGAAGCGATAAACATTGAGTATTTGTCAATCCCTATGAGAGAGTAATTTTGAGAGAAGCATCCAGTCGGAAGGATTAGGGTAAATTTTGACAGTAAGGTGAGCCTATTGTTCAAATAGTGATACAAAAATGCTCCACATCTAAAGAAACAAAAACTAAAGGAAAATGCGCTTAAATTAAACTCGAGAGCACTTGACATGTAATAAAGAATGGCGCTATATTGTCTTTTCGAATAAAAAGAAGTATCATCTCACAGTATCACTTGGCCCTCGAGACCATTACAGAATATGTCCGACAATGAATGCGATCCTAATGGTGTCCTTCCTATCAAAGATCCTGGAAGTAAACATTATAACTGTGTTACTCTTCTAAAGTGAACTTCTTTTTATCCGAAAAGATAACATACCGCCATTCTTTGTTCCATGTCAAGTGTTCTCATGATTAATTTTAACGTATTTTCCTTCGGGGAAAGTTAAGTTGGAGTTTATTCTTTAGTTTTAGTTTCTTCAAATGTAGAGTTTTATTATCACTGTTTGAACAAAAGATAGGCTCGCCTTAATGTCAAAATTTACTTTAATCCTTGCGACCGAGTCATCAAGGCTAGATGTTTCTCTCAAAATTACTCTCTCATAAGGATTGACATGTACTCAATTCTTATCGCCTCTATTATTTTTACCTTAACGCTACTTATTACACACGAATTCGGATTCAACTTATCAACTTTTATTAATTTTTTCTCGAAATTTCACTTTTTGACCGTCTTGACTCCTTGTTTGCCTTAAATGTTGGTCCCTATTCCTCAGATAATGATTTTTCCTTATTCATCATCATCATCAATGTGGCACGATAGCCCGACGTCGGGCCTTGGCCGCCTGAATCGTTGACCTCCAATTGTCGCGGTTACGTGACCTCGTCCTCCAGTTTCGGAAGCCCAGCAGCTGTTGGGCGTCTTCACCTACGGAGTTCTCCCAGCGAGCTCTCGGTCGTCCACGCAACCTCGCTCCGTCAATTCGTTGTGCGTTCATCACTTTCTTTGGCATGCGATTATCGTCCATCCGTTGTACATGCCCCGCCCATTGCAAACGTTGAAGCTTCACGATTTTCGATACTTCCAGCTCATCGTACAATTGATACAACTCATGGTTGTACCGGTTACGCCATTGGTCTCGCTCGCGAACGGCCCCGAAAATTCGCCGAAGGACCTTTCGTTCGAATCGGTCTAGCAAAATTTCGGAGGCTTGGGTGAGGGTCCATGTTTCGCAGCCATAACATAGCACGGGTCGGATGATCGTTTTGTACACGCGGAGCTTCGTGTTCCTGTGCGCAAGTTTCGAATTAATTATAGGGAGGACCGAGAAATATGTCTTATTGGCTAGTTGTATCCGTCGCTTAATTTCGTCGGTTTCGTTGGCGTCCTTTGATAAGTTACAACCCAGATAGTTGAAGTTGTCTACATACTCGATATTAAGGTCCCCCACTGTGATGCTTGAATTTGCTGGCGTCCTTGTTTTCGATTGCATCATGGCCTTTGTTTTGCTTTCGTTGATATGTAGTCCAACTTCCTTTGCGGCGTTATTGAGGTTATGCAGAAGGCTTTCTGCATCACCCAACCTTCGAGACATGATGTTGATATCGTCGGCGTACGCTACTAATTGAGTCGACTTGATGAGTAGCGTTCCGCTGCTGTCCATATTCATGGCTCGAATTACATACTCCAAAGCAAGGTTGAAGAGCGTCGGCGCCAGCCCGTCGCCCTGCTTGAGTCCAGTACGAGTTTCAAATAGGTCAGTGAGTCGATTCTGCACTCTGACCTGCGAGACGGTATTAGTCATCGTCATCCTTGTGAGTCGCACTAACTTTGCCGGTATACCAAAATTCAGCATAATGTTGTACAGTACACTTCGATCGATACTGTCGTATGCCTGCTTGAAGTCGACAAAGATTTGGTATACGTCGATGTTATATTCCCAGCACTTTTGGAGTAGTAGCTTCACTGTGAAAAGCTGATCGGTCGTTGATCGACCAGGTCTGAAGCCGCCTTGATACTCGCCAATGATTCGTTCTGCGTACGGATTAATTCTCTTTTCAAGAATTTTAGATAATATCTTATAGGCCGTACAAACTAATGATACGCCCCTGTAATTCTCACACTTCAGCTTGTCACCCTTTTTGTGGATTGGGCAGATTATGCTTTTGCGCCAATCTTCGGGGATTTCCTCGTCGTTCCATATTTTCAGCAGTAGCACATGTATTGCGTTGGTCAGGCACGTTCCACCATGCTTCAGCAGTTCTGCTGGGATCTCGTCAGCGCCGGGCGCTTTATTATTTTGAAGCGACTGTATGGCAAGACTCACCTCCTCTACTGTTGGGGGTAGAACGGGAGGGCCTGGTTCGGCTAACTGCTCAAGAGCTGGCTCCGCGGGGGATGTTGATGGTGCATTGAGGAGCTCTTCAAAATGCGAGGCCCATCGTTTGTTGACGCTTTCGATGTCGCTGATGATGTTACCATCCTTGTCCTTACATAGGCTTGTCCTGGGTTGATATCCGTTCTTAACATTATTAATAAGTTTGTACGCCTGTCTAATGTTCTTACTGGCTAATCTTTGGTTTATTTGCTGTAACTGCTCGTCAAAATGTTTGCGTTTCTTACGTCTAATTAACTTATTAGATACTCGCCGAAGCTCGTTATATCTTTCTTTCTTGGCTCGGGATGCGCGTTGTGTGTATTGGCGATAGGCTTCATTTTTCGCCTCAATCGAGGCCCTGCATTCTTCGTCGAACCAGTCTGCTCGTCTGCGCCGGCCTTTATAGCCCACGACCTCTTCTGCGACCCCCTTGATGCTGTCTTTGAGCTCCTCCCAGAACTCATGGATGCCTAAATTGTTGATGTCATCAAGCATGGGCGACAGTTTTTCCTCTAGTGCTGTTGTATACGCAGCCGCCGTGGCATCATCAATCAAATTGTCAACCTCGAAGATCTTGGCAGGGTTGATTCTCGTTAGGTGCACCGAAGAGATTCTGCACCTGTAGGTCGTCTTCACCAAATAGTGATCGGTGTCACAGTTGGCTCCTCGATAGGATCGAACATCTAGGACATTAGAAGCCCATCTCTTGCTGGTCAGTACGTGGTCGATCTGGTTCACGGTGTATTCATCTGGAGACTTCCAGGTCTGCTTATGGATTCGTCGATGAGGGAAGCATGTAGAGCTTATTACCAGGTTTCTGCCGCTCGCGAAGTCGATAAGTCGCTGACCGTTGTTGTTGTTTTCTTCGTGGAGGCTATGACCTCCAGTAGTTCCCCTATGCCAGCATTCATTTCCGACTTTGGCGTTAAAGTCTCCTAGCAGCAGCTTGACGTCGTTTGATGGAAGTGAGTCGAAGAGTGTTTCTAGGTCGTTGTAGAACTCGTCCTTAATCGCGTCTTCTTTTACTTCTGTAGGGGCATGCGCATTAATGAGCCAGAGATTAGCGAAACGGGTCTTAATGCGGATCGCACATAGCCGCTCGTTGATGGGTTTGAAGCCGATAACGTGGTCCTTCAGCTGCTTATTCACGATGAAAGCTACTCCAAACTCCTTGTTGCCCTCCTCTTTACCACTCGTAAAAATAGTGTGCGAATTGAGGTCGTTAATCTCGCTTTTGAGCCATTTAGTTTCCTGGATTGCAACTATGCTCAGCTTGTATTGTTCTACCTGATCCAGCAGGGCCCTTAAGGCCCCCGGTCTATTCAGGGAGCGTACATTCCAGGATCCGAAAGAGTAATCAGTTGTTCGTTTGCGGGGTCGTCGTTGTTTTGTATCCGTCCAATCCGAGGCTTTTGTTTCAGGTTTCTTGACTTGAAGTTTTTCTTAGGATGAGTTGTCGGCACATCGCTAAACCATGATAGGGTTTAATCGTTGAGTAAAGGCCATCATGGGCATGCCTCGAAGATGCTGCTTTAGTGGTTGACTTAAATGTTTTCTGTCACCTATCACGTTAAGTAACCTGAGACGCTGCAGATGTTAATGCAGCACTCAGGCGCAGCGGTTACTCGGATAATGCGGGAAAGTAACGCCCCGTAGAGAGACATAGGAATTGGCCGAAGTCCTTTTCCTATGAAACTCCTCCTGCATAGCTAAGGGTCCGCAGTTATGCCACAACTGAAGAAGATATAGGAATTAGCCGAAGCCTTTCAACCTTTATCTTCCCCCTTACGGGGGAATATTAAAGTCAATATCTTACTGAAACAACCACAAAAAATTGAGGGTCCTACGTCTTTAATTGTGGAAGATAGACAAAAAAGAAATTGCATGTGCTATCCTGATGACAAATTTTAAATGGCTATTTTGTGTGTTCTTTTTCGAAAAACAATTATAAAATAATATTAAAAAATACCGGCGTACAGAGGGCTGCGCCCGCAATACGAGGGTTTTTTAGATTTTGGATACATACATAGTGAATAATTTTGCACATATATTTCATAGGTAATAAATAAGAATTATGCACAATGTTAATGAAATGCTTCTCGTAAATCTATTTTTGGATTGGTCTAAATAAACGCGTAACACTTTTTAGTTAGACCAATCCAAAAATAGATTTACTATGTATCATGGCTCCACAAATTAACTGGATTTATTAGCTGTAACGCCGTTACCATGACTCCAAACTGGAAAAAATCGACTGATATGAAATGTACCCATCGAGTTCTTTGATTTGATAAAAACTAAAAAAGTCGACTTTTTCAAATCTCCGGGACACCCTGTTTGCTTTGTCCTACCAACGTCTAAGTATTTCGTGCTGCAGACTGTTACCATTCTACACATTCCTACCAAATTTCATGACGATCCGTTAAGCCGTTCGCGAGTTATTTGGTGAACAAATTTTCAAATGTCCGGGACACCCTGTTATTTTTGTCCTACCAACTTTTAAGTATTTCGTGCCAAAGACTGTTACCATTCTACACATTCCCACCAAATTTCATGACGATCGGTTAAGCCGTTCGCGAGTTATTTAGTGAACAGACGGACGGACAGACGGACAAAATCGATTTCATAAGGTTTTTTTGTAAAATCTAAAAAACCCTAAAAATTAAAACCCAATACTTTTTGTTTTAATTAATTTAGAATTGAATAAACTATTAACCGTTATAATTTTTAAATTTTAGCTCGTTTAGTTTGGTTGGAAATCAGCCGAAACTATTCATGCGAAGGGGTGTGCTAATCTGATGACAAGCACTGTATGTTGCCCTAATAATAGCCACTATTTTTTCTGGGATACCTCTCTTGCGTAAGGCCAAGGCCAGATACATTCTCGGCTCACTAGTGCAGTCAAAATATCCCATTTCAGGCCTCCAAATAGAAAAAAAATAGAGTAAGGCTATTTTTTGTGGCTTTTAAATCAGTGAGCTCCTAGGAATCTAAAATTCATTTTGCTAAAAAAAATTTGATCGGAAAGGTCCAAAAAAGGACAAAAAATGATACTCTTTAATCCTTGACCGTAGGTCAGCAGGTCTTTGATATGACACCCCGCACGCTCACGTTCGATCAAGGTTTGTAATTAGTGTCCTTTTATGTCCTTTTTCAGAGCTTTCCGATAATTTTTTCCTTAGCAAATTTAATGGTAGAATCTTAAGCTATTATAGATTCGGAAAAGTGAGAAACGTAGTGACAATTTGAATTATTCTCGTAGTTATGGCTTTGGAAAGATATATGGGAAACACAATAATTTTCCATTTAATCTCGATTTATTCCGTTCAGGGTCCCAGAAACATGACACCGGATATGTACTGTACTTGTACGTCCCCTTTGATTTGATACCCCACATGCCGACCCCGGGTTAAGGATTCAAGAGTATCTTTTTTGTCCTTTTTGGGACCTTTCCGATCAAAATTTTTTTTTTAGCAAAATGAGTTTTAGATTCCTGGGAGCTCACTGATTTAAAAACCACAAAAAATAGCCTTACTCTTTTTTTTTCTATTTGAAATGCTAATATGACTGCACACACACTGTCGAAAGCATTCTCAAAATCAACTATATTGGACGCATTGCTCAATTACAACCCGCAAGATCGAAACCCAGCCTGCTCTTCATCAATTTTGCTTTCTAAGTAGTGGAGCTTGATTCTCTTCAAGATTATCGTAGCTATTATTTCGGCAACAGCAGGAAGCACACAGGTACCCCACCAATTATTGCATTCTGTAAGGCTGCCCTTTTCTGGAAGTTTGACAATCAAACCAGCCTTCCATTTAGTGGGAAAAGATTCTACAGGGTGGGCCACGAAAGACCTACCATTTTTAAACGCGTATAACTCTTGTAATTACCAATAATTGTTTTATTATTTTTTTTTATATATGAAATACATTTTATGGAAATTAAGTATGACATGGGCTCTTTTTAGCGCATATTCCATTACACCACGTAATGTTTCTGGTTGCAGGCTCCGTATTTCGTCTCGAATATTCTGCTTTAGTTGTCTAATAGTCTCTGGTTTATTAATACAAACTTTGTCTTTTTAATATCCCCATAAAAAAATTCGGGCGCAGTTAAATCTGGTGAACGAGGTGGCCAAGGGAAATCTGAATTTTTTGAAATCAAACGTTCCCCAAAAATTTCGCGTTGTTGGTTGTCCCTGGGGTGTCAGAGTTTGCACAATTTGAATTTTGTATGGGTGCATCTTAAGATCCAACTTTAAAATTCTCCGTAATGTTGTTCTTGACATGCCCAATTGGGTCGAACGACGACGAGTTGATACAAATTGATCATTTGCAACACTCTGCCGCACAGCTTCCACCATGTCCTCAATGCGAATATTTAGACTAGGACCTCTTCCCGGACGGTCGGCCACTGAGCCCTGTTCCTCAAAACGGTCGACCAAACTTCTAATCATGATCGCTGTGGGAGTTGATCTTGAATTAAAATATTGGCGATATTTTCGCAGTGTCATAACAATAGATGGTTCACAAGAATAGAAAAAATCGATCATTTTAACTCGTTTTTGTGTACTGTATGAACTCATTATAAATTTCCAAGAGTTAAATTATAATCTGTAAAAAGAAAAAAAAATTAAAAATAAAAAAGCTATACGTGGTTCAAATTGGTAGGTCTTTCGTGGCCCACTCGGTATATCGCACGCTTTACCAATAAGAGGATGCAACAACTCCGGTGGTGCTTGGTGAAGATCGGCTGGAATGCAATAATTGCGTCCTCAATTTCTTCTCTCTTTGGGGGAATTGACGTATACCTATATTTTTAAGGGAGGCTAAATTATTAGTAATAGGGGGTAATCGCAATCAGTTATTCGATTTAAAACTACAGCGAAGTGGTCCTTCCATTGTCATCGGTGTGGATAAGTAGCCTTCAATCACTATCTTTCACCGGGTGTTGATAGGAGCTACGGCCACCTTTACACTCCTTGACGATATTGTAAACGGTATTTAAATCATTATTCCGTGCAGCTTCCTCTGCCGTAGCAAGAAGGTATACATACTCTTTTGTCACGGCGTACTTTAAGTCGGACTTCCCGAGCTTTCGAACGGTACAGGAGATCAAGGTTGTGACGATTCTCGTCGGTTGCTGACGCTAGACCCACCTTAAGCTCTTTCCGTTCGACAATCCGCTGCCATGTTGCGTCCGACATCCAAGGCTTTTGGCCGGGAGGCCGGATTTGGCCCAAGAACGGTCTCAGCGCTCTCTAGGTACGCACTTTTTATTGCATCCCAGTGAATATTTAAGTCATCAAATGGGTGACTAATACTCACAACTGCTAGAAAATCTGCTAGAAACGGCAAAATGATCGATTTGATTCTGGGTTCGGTGTCGATCAACAGGCGTCCAGGTGATCTTATGGCAATTCTTATGCTCGAACATAGTTCCACCAATGACGAGGCGGTGGAAGTTACAGAAGTCTACAAACCTGTTTGTTTTACACTGGATATTGTTTAGTTGTTCGTAAAAAGAGTCTTTGGCTTCAGCGCTATCAGGTTCAGTTGGAGCGTAAGCGTAACATTGAATTATTGTAATATTTCTCATAGTACGAAACCTGGCGGTCATAGGTCTATCCGAAACTGGTTCCCAACTAATCAAACTATGAGTTGCTCTCGGTAATAGGAGCCCAACGTCTGATTCTCGAGAACTGCCAGAAGCTTTTCCGGAATACAATAACACCGTGCTACGAGTAGGAGAAAAATATTCCCCACGATTCAACCATCTAATTTCGCTCAGCCTCAAGATGTTGAGTTTGTATCGACTAAACTCACTCTCTATTTGAAGAAATTGTGCGTTTTGTGGGCCCTTTGAATCTGAACCATCGTTCAAGAGAGTACACACGTTCCAGAATCCAATCTTTGTCATTGTGCGACAGCCAAAAGTCGTAACCGGTAAGTCAGTCCTAATCCGAGTCCTAGTAGATGTTTCCTTAGCATAATTAATTTTCAGATGTGAAATTTGCTGGCATACACATTCTATTCTTTTAGTCGCCTTATACGACAAGCCAGGAACACTGAGATTTATTCTGCCCCCACATCACAGGCTTTTTACTCAGATAACGGCCCGTGGAGGACATATAGGCTGGAGCCGTTCAACCTATGAGCCCCCTCCTGCATAGCTAAGGGTCCGCAGTTTTGCCACAATTGAAAAAGATTAAGGAATTTTTGCTATAAGATCAAACTAACTCTTGTAAAGTGGTTCATTGAATATTTATAAGAATCTTATAGTACTCGTCAATAGTTAAATTTCCAGAGTTGATGTCTTGATGTAGGCTCCTATAAGAGCCTTGTAGACAGTTATAAGAACAAAATTGTTATTTGACCATTTATCGAATATGTACATAAAAATGTGCAACTTTTGTTAGTTTTTTTGTGTGAGTCTATATCAATTGACGTAACATCAATACAATCGATGTCCGATTTTGAAAATTAAATACATATGTACACTCCCAATTAATAGGATAGTTCCACTTGTAAAATGGCTGTATCTCGGTAAGTGATAACGGTATTTTCTTAAAACTTGGTGACAATATTTTCAGTATCCTGCTTGTTCTTTGTATAACATAAGGTCTCAAATCCGGAGTCCCGTTAGGATTTTCTTACGATAATTCTTAAAAAGAGTACAAATAGTGAAGTCAATAGGATAGTTCCAGTGGAAATTAAACTTCAAATAACAGTACGAAAGGATATTTTTACATTAAAAAATGTAGAACTTTATTTAAGTAATTTAAGCTCTAAAAGTTAATTTGGGATAGAATTGTATAGGTTTTAACGATAAATTAAATTAGTTTCGCCTCAAGCTCCTCTAAACGTTATCACAAGATCTTGAGTGTCCTTAAACTATCGTCTAACGGTATAGATCTTCCTTGTCATTCATCCTCACACATTTTTGATGGTATTTAGATCTAGGAAGTATGGGAGGTCTTTCCAAAACCTTGATTAGATCGTCTTGAAACCAATCTTTTATCAGTCTTGCTCCATGATTGACGCCATTATCTTCTTAAAATCTTAAAGATGTTGCATGGAAAATGTCGGCAATTTTAAGAATTATATTACCCAGAATATTTTTGTAAGAATGGACGTTGTGAATATCCCTAATTTCCACAAGCTCAATAGTTCCACACGGAGATAATCAACCCCATACATCGACATTTCTTACTCTGAGTGATGTGTCTACAAAATTAATTTCTTGTTGCTCAAATCGTGGAAATAATACCTAAATCCATCGGAACCGATGAGATTGAATCTTTTCCGTCAGTAAAAATAACGCGTTTGCCCAATCCATACAGTTTCTATATTGGGGTTGAATATCTTGGTATGGAACTAGTGAGCTTTATTAAATTAGAGGTATTCAGAGTACCCAGGCTTTTAACGATATTCTTCCTAATGTGTTGCCTAAAACTTCCGACATTTTCCATGCCACTCCTATAAGATTTTAACAAGATAATGACACCAATTATGATGCAAGGCTGAAAAAAGATTGATTTCAAGACTAACTAATCAAGGTTTGGGAAGACCTTCATACTTCCTAGATCTAAATTTCATCAGAAATGTGTAGGAATAAATGAGAAGGAAGATCTATACCGTTAGACGATAGTTTAAGAACAGTGAAGCTCTTTGGCGTACGTTCAGAGGAGCTTTTGACGAAATCAGCTTAATTTACCGTTAAAACCTATACAATTCTATCCCAGAATAACTTGTTGAGCTCAAATTACTTAAATAAAGTTCTACTTATTACCAGCTACATTTTTCGAAGTCAAATTATCCTTTCGTACCGTTATTTGATGTTTTAATTCCACAGGAACTATCCTATTGACTTCACAATTTGTACTGTTTTTAAGAATTCTCGTAAGAAAATCCTAACGGGACTCCGGATTTGAGACCTTCTATTATTGAAAGATCAAGCAGGCTACAGAAAATATTGTTTCTAAGTTTGAAGGAAATACCGTTATCACTTACCGAAATACAGCCATTTTTTCAAGTGGAACTATCCTATTGATTGGGAGTGTATATGAAAACTTTCAAAATAAAATTTTGAATGCATTATTTTCCGGCTAGCATTGGGCCCTCCTACATTTGAAAATCTGGTCTACATATTCAAAAAATTTACCCTATTGAATTTCTAGACTGACACATAACGTAAGAAAATGCCATCAAAAAGTGGCTCCAACATCTGGGTAAACTGTTTGAATATTTAGACCAGATTTTCAAATGTAACTACGAGTAGTATGCCAGGTGTTTTATGTCACTTTTCGAATAGCATGCACACGGGCTATCAAATGCCAGCCGAATAATGATGTAATCAAAATTTCACTTTGAAAGTTTTCATACATTTAATTATCTTAATATGACACTGTGTTTGTAATAATGTTAGGACAATCGTAAAACTTACAGTTTCAAGGTAAATACTACGTTCACCGAGCGAAAAACTTGAATTTATGTCTCGCGTGAAATATGTGTCGTGGAGACTTTATTCTTCTTTTATTCACTAAATTTAAGATAAATGTGCACTGTGCAAGATAAATTTATCGATGGCACATTTTCCCTGGCGAAATGTCCAAAAGCGATGTGGAGACTGTCAAGTGAAGTGAGTACCACGATGTGAAATCGATTTCACGACCATCAACATTTTAACAGTATTTGCATAGATTTCACGTGAAATGACAATGTTAGCACCTATGTATCCTCACTAAAAAAAAATGTATGGAATTTAACAGCTCAAATTAAGTAATTTGCGCAGTTTACGTAATCTGGCCGTAGGTGTCAAAACCTCCTAAGCGTATTCCAAAGTCTAAAGCTCGATGGATGGAGCCACATTTTTAAGGCATTTTCATAGTGTATTCACATTCCATTGTTCGAGAAATTCAATGGTTAAATGTTGCACTGGATTTTCAGACTGCGTATCAAATTATGCTGTGTCGGTGTGATAGGATTCTCCAAACAAGCGGATCACAAAAGATCATTATACATTTTATATTTTGGTGAATATTGCGAATAGTCAAGTTTACACACACACAATTTTTTTATTTTAAATTGTCTGGATATGCAGAAGTACTATGGTATTTAAGCGATTTGACTAAATATATAAATAAATAAAAGCAAAACGAAAAACTTAAGGCAGTAACCTACAATTTTGAATGAAAATACATATTTGGAATCCTGCTGAATTTTTTTTTTCACTTGTGAGTTATCTAGTTTTAAGAACAGTGGTTTCCGTTTTTTTAGTTTGTGTGCCTTTGTAAGTTTTTATGTCTCCCCATAATGTTTTTTCTCGAAAAATACTTGAAACGTCAAAGTCATTGATGAAATTAAGGTTCAATCCTCTGGCTGTTATTCATTAAGGATTTTTGGAAATTGTTTTAAATTTAGCAGTTTAAAAAATTGAAATTCGGCAACATCATCATTAACAATATGGCACGATAGCCCGACGCGACGTCGGGCTTTGGCCGCCTGAATCGTTGACGACCCATTGTCGGGGTTACGTGACCTTTCCTCCAGTTTCAGAATTCCAGTAGCTAGTTGGAGTTCTCACTTACTGATTTCTTCTAGTGAGCTCTCGGTCGTCCACGCAATCTCGCTCCATCAATTCGTTGTGCGTTCATCAATTTCTTTTGCATGCGATTATCGTCCATTCGTTGCACGTGCCCCGCCCATTGCAATCGTTAAGGTTCACGATTTTCGATACTTCCAGCTCATCGTACGATTGATACAACTCGTGGTTGTACCGGATACGCCATTAATCTCGCTCGAGTTCGGCCCGGAAAATTCGCCGAAGGCCATTTTTTTTTCGAATTTGTCCTACAAAGTCTCGGTCGCATGGGTGAGGGTCCATGTCTCGTAGCCATAGCATAGCACGGGTCGGGTATTCGTTTTATACACGCGGAGCTGTGCGCTTCGAATTAATAGTTGGGAGGACCGAGAAATACGTCTTATTGGCTAGTTGTATCCGTCGCTTAATTTTGTCGGCTTCGTAGGCAAAATTCGGTATCACTATTATAAATATGAAATAGAACAAAGTGTGTTTGAGTCACAATTTAATCTTAGATCATTTACCGACTTTTTTATATTTCAATCAATGTACAAAACTAAAAATTTATTCACCATAAAAACTTCTTATGATCCTATGCGTATACCGTACGCAACAATCAATGTCACATTTTAATTAGTGTCTCAGTAGGAGAATAAATAACCAAAGAGCCATGCACTTGCGAAAGCATTGGAGACTGCACACTTACTTAAACGGCAATCATTCGCGCCATAACTAATAGATTATAGTGCAATATCGCGCGTTAATTACCCAAGACAACTGCACTCTATGCGAACGGGCACGGTTTCCTTAGATCTTGGTCGGGTATCCATAAGTTTGGTCCATTACACTGCGTAAAAATTAAAAATCCATCCTTTGCTTGCATACAGATATAGACGAGACGGAATGGCATGAGATTGTCGTATTGTCCTTATTCGGTGATGATTAGGCATAGTATGAAAGCAACTACTTATGTCCGTTGTAGTCTGCATTGCATGCATTATGGATTTTATTGAGAAAAAAATGAACACTTGCTGATAGTGAAGAGCGCAGTAATAGGTAAATGGAAAGGCATTGATGGGTCTGAGTTTTTAATTACCGCCGTAAGAATGTTGTCGGAAGCATAATACTAATTAGGAGGCGGAGCGTTTGTTTAATGGACATTGAATGGGGCTCTAAGGTGTCAGATTAGATTATTTATGACTAGTTCAAGCGATAGTTAGATGTTAGTAAATGTTTTACTAATAGGCACATAAACTCTTCTATGATTTATGTGATGTACCTATCTATGCTTTTTTTTACCAGAAGTGTACCAGTCGCAAAAATAATAACTGGAGCGCTAAAATAAACCTTTAAAGGTCGATCCACACGTTTTAGTCATCAGTTGCAGTCACAGTCATTCCCCATACAAGTTAACAGATTGTCAGTCAATCCATGACAATCTGTCAATGAGTTTGGAAAATGACTGTGATTGATGACTGAAAAGTGTGGATTGACCTTTAGTATGAAACAATCAAACAAAGCTTGAAAATGGATATCTCAACTAGATTGTGCATAGAATTTCTAAAAAACATTTAAATGCCTTACCACTACACTGGTTCTCTAGCAGGCAATTGCGAAACGCCACCCTTATAAACTGTCTGTCAACTTTCAATGAATTCATCACTAATTTATCAACCAACTGGTTGCAAAAAAGTAACACTTTACTATGCCATTTAAGAACCATCAACTCATTGGGCATCATAATTAGTGGCATTTTGATAAGTCAGCTGGAATTTATTATGCATTATCGACTACATCACATGCATATTTATAAGCTACTACCATAAGAAAAATCTTATTAATTTTTCAATCTTTTTTAATGATCTCTAGTCTAGTAGTGCATCCGACTATATTCTTCTATATATATTGCAAAGAAAGTTTAACTCGGAGCACGAGGAGTTAAGAATCCCATCATTACGATTAAGTTATAAATGGGATGGCCCGAATGAAATGATGAAAAACGGACGAGGTAAAAAATGGTCATACATAAAATATATGGACCTATCAGATTTATTATAGATATGGTATATCTTTAAATCTCGATCAATCTCTGAAATGCGCGCATACTTTTGTTGTATGCGGTGCACACAATGAAGAGTGTCTGCAAATATGACTCTAATTGGACAGAAATATATATCTGTTGGCCGTTTAAGTTCCATTTTATGATTTATATTAGTTTCGTTGTTATGCAGACGTTGATAAGGTAGTCATTAAGAGACATTAAGGAAAAGATTGTCTATTAGCAATTTAAACATAGTTTTGCTCTGGAATGTTGTGAATAAAAAGTGAGAATCTTGTGATTGATCATCTTCGCCTATATAGGTATGTAGGTAGAGCGGATGTAGAATTTATTTTTTGCTTACAGACCATTAACCCTGCATGAGTGAAAATCTGGAGGGCGACAGCTTCCTGTGTCTGTTGCGTATCGAAATTTTCTATCCATACATGAACTTCTGCGTTGGTTCGACACACTCGATAATTATTGTTTACCCAATACAAATTCAATTGAATTAGCAACTTTTTTACCTTTATTGAATTTCGCGCAGTGGTGCGATATAGCCGGGAAAGCGTTATATCCGGAAGCGTTATAACGAAGTTATACTGTAAATGAACATTGTTGCTATATAAGTGCAAATCAACATCGGCAGAATCATTTCCGTGTTGTACAAAGCGACGGTATCTGACAAGATGTACCACCCCATGCACTGCTTGTCGAAACCGTGTATTACACGTGGGTGCGAGTATTAACTAATTGTGGAAATTTTGACTTATCGTTCCATTCTATACACCAACTGCGGTGCATGTCTGTAGTATTTTGGCATGGCAACTTACCAGCTCTATCTATCCTTACTTTGCCTGTTGGAAGAGAAGAGCCCATTGCGGGACAAATAACGAGCTATTCAATTTCGGAAATGTCACATTGGAATGTTTGCATTGAGACCTCATAGCTCAGCAGATAATTACGCATTACGCAATGTGACTGGGGGTCGAAAGTTCGAATCCGAACTTTTTTTCCCTCAATTTCCTCAATTTTTGGTAATTTTTTCCCATAGCATTGTGGTTTTGTACAGATAGACACACTCATCAGGTCTTATGTCTTGTGTCTATCTGTGCACAAGACGACCACTTGAATTTATTATTTCTAATTTCGTTACCGTTATACCGAATTAACAAAAAAAATCCTAATCTGACCAAAAACAACAAAGTTGTAAAAGTTACCCCGTCAAAGAAATATTCATCTGCCGCAAAAAGAATACATATCACTCCAACCCGCCGTTCATATGTAATTTTGTTTTAGGTGTAAATGCTGAAGAAGGTTAAATGTACAGGACAACTTCTTAAAGTAATTTGGTGGGAGCTTTAACATTTTATTCAGTGCCACTTTGACGGCTCCCACCAAATTACTTTAGGAAATAGAACTGTACATTTAACCTTCTCCAGCATTTACACCTAAAACAAAATCCCAAAGTCCCAGTATCCTAATGTGATAATATCTCAATGGCCCAATGTCCTAATGTACCAGTGTCCCAATGTACAAATGTCCCAATATCCCAACATCCCAATGTCCCGATGTCCCAATATCCCAATGTCCCAATATCCCAATGTCCCAATATCCCAATGTCCCAATATCCCAATGTCCCAATATCCCAATGTCCCAGTGCTCAGTGTCCCAATGTCGCAGTATACCAAGTGTCCCATGGTCCCAATAGCCTAATATCCGAATGTACCACTGTCCCAATGTCTCCATGCCCCAATTTCCCAAGTGTAACTAATGTCCCAGTATCCAAATGTCCCAGCGTCACAGTGTCCCAATGTCCCAATATCCTAATGTGCCAATGTCCCTATGTCCCGATATTCCAATACCCCAATATCCCAATGTTCAAATATCGCAATGCCCCAGTGTTTCAATATCCCGTTGTCCCAATGTTCCAATATCCCGATGTCTCAGTGGCCCAATGTCCCTATGTACCAGTGTCCCAATGTCCGATTATCCTATTCTACCAAGGTCATAATGTCCTAGTATCCAAATGCCCCAACGTCCCAGTCTCCAGTGTCCTAATGTCCCAATATCCAAATGTTCCCATGTCCCAATATCCTAATGTTCCAATGCCCCAATGTCGTAATATCCTAATGTCATAACATCCCGATGTCTCAGTGGCTGAATGCCCCTCTGTACCAGTGTCCCAATATCCCAATCGAAGATTTTTTGTGGAAAGGCACTAGAACAGGATATGTGGAATATTTTGGCAAAAAAAAATTTTTGGGGGATGTTGCCTGGAAGGCTGTAGCCCTGTCAAAGAAAAGCAAGTAAGTTGTCTCCGGTAATCATAGACTTGTTCGCTTTCGTTTTTTTCCTTTGGCGGGCGATACGCTCTCGCGTCTCTTGATAGGAAATGTCTTCCATGAGCCCTTTGATATGAGTACCCACACACTTGTATCCGACGATGTATACAAAAATATACAAAAAGTCGACTATTCCGGGAACACCCTGTTGACTTAGCTCTCCAAACTAAGAAATAGCATTTCAATTTTATGCATTTCAAATTTCAGGTCGATGATATGAACCAATAACGAGTCTAATTAGGAGAAAAGACGATAGCCTAGTAATGTGAAACGCCTTTACCAAACATTAGATTCGCTTTATTTTCAGATTGATATTAAAATTGATTTGAGTACCCTCATGGTTGAATTAGATATCCCGCATCAGCATCAGCATCAGCATCGACAGAGGCATCGGCATAAGCAGAAAAATTTCAATTTAGAACACACGCATTTGCATTTGATGACCCACATTGACAGCAGCGGCAGAAGCATCGGCAGAAGCATTTTTCTGCTTCTGCCGCTGCTGTCATTGTGGGTCATCAAAGGCAAATGCGTGTGTTCTAAATTGAAATTTTTCTGCTGATGCCGATGCCTCTGCCGATGCTGATGCTGACGCATCCAATCTATTTCAACTATCACGCTCATTTTCGATAAAAAATTACCTCTTCGGGGACACCCTGTTATCTTTGCCCTACCAATTTTAAAGGTATTCGTAACAAAGACTGTTACCATTCTACAAATTTGATGTCGATCGGCTGACCCGTTCGCGAGTTATTCAGTGAGCAGAAGTACGGACGGACACACACACATATAGCTTTTATAATGGTTTAAAAAAAATCTAAAAAATCCTAAACACGAAAACTGTTTTGCAGGGTAGTTGATGGGGAAATATGAAGCTACTGTGAGTTTACCATTACTCCGTTTACATATTGCTAATTAGTGTAACAAAAATTGGTTACTTAATCTGTCAAATGAATTATGCTCGCCCGAAGATTAAGCTTCTCTACATAATATTGATCGTGATACGGGACGACCATGTCGACCCTTAATTTTTGCACCTTCACGTTTCACATGACTGCATAATATTTAAATCGATTTTCTGAATTGAAGATAAATGTTGTACGAAATAATCTCTTAAATTTTAGCTTGGTAACGCCATCATCTGAAATTGAAAAAAAAACATTACGCAATTTCCTAGAATGGCGTAACCAAGCAAAAATATGGCGTAACAATGTACCGTAAATAATAATTCAATTCAATATAATGTAAAAGCTTTTAGAAAATGGTGTGCGTCTTGTCTATACGATAAGACTAGATAAGCAAAAGATGTACGAGTAATCGGCCCTATATGTTTTAATCGAAGTAGAACATCTTATAATCCATACAACTTAAATGGAATATCAATAATTTCGAAATAAATATTAGTGAAAAAACACCGAGAAGTTTTCCCTTAGGGGAAAATCTTAGATCATGTATATGTCTACGTTATTGCTTACAAAATAATCCACATTGCATCAGCCGTTATCTTGTCACTCCAGAAGACCAAAAATCCTTTAAAACGATTACATACAGTAACCCAAATATCAACTTTCGAACGACAACCATAATGCCCATTCTCAGTTTCCTCAGAGAAGTGTCCTTTTTGGTGGTACATATGTACATAATATCCTTTGAAAACCCAAAATGAGCTTGTGGTGCTTTTAAATGGCTCAACTCACCGAATACTGTATTTTGATATGCATATACCGACTATAATGCATTCCTAAAGAAAAAGGGACTTTTTTTGTCCACGGACTTCTTTCTCATAACAAGTGCCAACACCAAAATAATAAGGATCGCACCACTTAACTTCCATCCGAGTTTCATCCAAATCGCTCCACAGGGGGAGCCAAGAGAACCAATTGAAAGATAACTTTTCATTCGCTTCAACGGCGAATTTACCGCTATTCCCGCAACTCAGCAGTGACTGTCGATTCTTTGTAAGGGCGATCAAAGAAAAATGTATACCAAATTTAACAATGATCAAACCACTGAAAGGCTGACAGCTTCGTTAGGTTTTCGCTATGTTTTACAATGTCACATTTTGTCACGGAACAACACAACGTACACATCCTAATTTCCTTAAAATAATCACACGTGTTTTACTATGTTATATATAATATATAATTACAAGCTGTGAGAGCTCGCTTCGCTCGCTTTAACACCTTCTTACGTCAGAAAGCTTCACCTTCCGTATAACGATCTCTGCAGAAACTGCGGGGTTGTGAACGCAGTGGATAGTATCTTCCATTTTCTCTGTTGTTGCTTGCCTAGACTTATCAGACCTACAGACAGACATACTTATTTATCGAATTAGAAGACCTTGAGAACACAGTTAATTTCAACGTTTTATTGGACGCTCAGGCTTATTATAGCCAAGATATTTACGCTATGTGATATAACCCAGTCCAACACTCTTACCACTAAGCTATACAAACCCTTTATTCCCTTTGGTCGCATATATAGTATAGAAGGTAGGAAGGTTTTTACTCATTGTTCTGGTTGTTTCACACAAATGATTTGCCCTTTTGTGGCGAGTCCGCCGACACCTCGATCGTACCGCTCGGTCGAAGAATTGCAAAGATATCAACGATTTGCTAAAGTACATAGTACGAATTTGATCGTGAACGTGTTGTGGCCAACATCCAGGTTGACGGTTATCTCTGAACACCCTGTGCACTGATCGAAGAAGAGGGTCCAATGACCCTTTAGGCAATTTTGTGGCGAGTTCGGCGACACCTCAATCGTATGAACACCCTGTGCACTGATCGAAGAAGAGGGTCCAATGACCCTTTAGGCAATTTTGTGGCGAGTTCGGCGACACCTCAATCGTATCCTTCCGCCAAAGGATTGCGGAGATGACCAACATCCAGGTTGACGGTTATCTCTGACCACCCTGTGCACTGATTGGAGAAGAGGGTCCAATGACCTTTTAGGCAATTTTGTGGCGAGTCCGGCGACACCTTAATGGTGCGCTCCGCCAAAGGATTGCGGAGATATCAACGGATTTCCGAAGTTGATTGTGAAATTGCTGTGACAACATCCAGGATGTATGTATAGGTACATAAAAACGTAGTCACCTTGAATACAATTTATCGGAGTTACACTGTATTTGATTCAGTGACAACTAAATATTTCCAATAAATTCAAATGTTGTCGATGAAAACATGATTGCAACAGGTGACTCTCATACAAAAAGGAATTTCGATTTACCGCCACATCCTTTAAGATTTTCAACATTTTCTCGGCGTTTAAACCTTCTCCAGGGAAAGACGGATTTAACAAAAAAAGAATCATATAAATCGGTCCAGCGGTTTTTGCAGTACAAAGAAATCACATTCCATTTTTATATACAGGGTGTCCCGTTCATGGTGGAGAATGTTTTAATGGTAGATAGTGTGGCTCATTTGGGGAAAATTAATGTTCTACGAGACACCTCTATTTTGAACCGTTACAATGTAAAAGCACTTTTTGTAAATTGTGTCAAAATACCTGACTTGCCGAACTAAATCAAAATTTGCCACACCACCAAACATGTCATCCGAGATATGACTTCACTTTCCGAAACTACATAAAATTATATATAGAACGACACCTCGTCCGTTACGAAGTTGCTCGTATCTTCCGAGATACACCAGTTCAAACTTTGAAGAAATTTTAAAATCGGTTTTTCATGCAAAATTCAAATGATAAAATCGTAACGGTACTTTGAACTGACAAATCTGCAAAGTTGAAAAAAGTTGCCTCATTATGTTAGCTCTCGAACGACATATAAAAATTAAGGGCTCACGATTTGAAAATTTGCGAATTTAACGTTTCAAAGGTAAAAAAATTTGGTTTTCGTGTAATGCAAATCATCTGATATGATGAAGATAAATTTGTACGATCAACACAGTTCATTTTGTTGGGCGAAAAAACTTTACATTGAAAATATTTCGGGCCAAAAATGTAACTGTTATTTCAACCGTAGATCTGATTTATATTATTCTTCAACTAATGATGACGATGACGACGACAATGGCAATTATGTTCTGGCTGCATGCATCGACCTGTGCGAGATAATCTGCCATGATCGCTAGATTTACTTGCCATAGTCGAGGTCGGCATAGCCTAGTAGGTTAGATAATAGGTGTTTGGTGCATGGGGTGACGGGTTCGCGTCGCCACATGGGCGTTATTTTTTTCTTTTTTATTTAGTTACCTGAACATTCTTTTGATTTTGGTGATCATACTAAAACGACTATTGATTTCATTCTCTTCGTAAATTTACACGATAAATCGTATGCATTTTGGATGCCTCCTTTTTACGCGTGCGTTTTGCATGTGGCAAATTCGAAAGTGCACGCATATGTAATCGATAATTCAATTTATACCTGCTCGCCATTTGCAATTGAACCAGGCCAGGAACATCAGCCATCCATGCAATTATACTGCACTGTGTGATGACTATAGACCAGATGAATGATGATGGTCACTAAAGTTATTCGTACTCACATAGCGCAGTGTGGTCAGGGCGGCTTGGTGGTCGTTGTTGACTTTTTGGAAGGTATTGATGACGGTTTGGACCATGGTTCGAACCCCCCTGGGACATCAGATCATTTTTTTTTTCTTTTTTTTTAATATTTTGAAACCGATGACATACAATCCCTCAAATATCACCTTTCGAACGACACCCATACTCTGTTTCCTATGCTAGAAAAATGTCCTTTTTGGTGGTAATATCCTTTAACAAAATTCAAAATCAACTTGTCGTGATTTTACAAGGCTCGTCACAACGGATTCTGTATTTTGATATCCATATCCTTATACATAGCGTCTATAATGCATTACCACAGAAAAAAGGACATTTTGTGTCCAAGGACATCTTCTTCATAAGAAGTGCTGGCACCAAAATGTTAAGGATCGCACCACTTAACTTTCATCCGAGTTTGGTCGACATCGGTCCACGGGGAGAGCCAGGAGAACCAATTAAAGGATGAATTTTCGTTCGCTTCAATGGCGAATTTACCGCTATTGCCTCATCTTATCGAAATCCTGATTGTCGATTCTGAGTGAAAGCGATCGAAGGATAATGTATACTAAATTTGGTGAAGATCGAACTACGGGAAGGGCGATTTTAAGCGTTAAACGTTTTCGTTACAGTTTTTCGAGACGCTTTTTCACGGAACGACACCCAGTATTTCTCAGGTACCCTCCGCAAAGACATATACATGTCAATATTCTCTATTTTATCGATTTCTGCAAGGAAATAGGGTCAAATCTAAACCTTTGTCGTGCATTGTATGAAAGTATTATTGCAATTAAATAAATATCTCCTATATGTGAACTAATTATCCATCCTTAACATACTATTTACTATCCTTTAAAACAAATTTTATTTGAATATCTAAATTACCATTAAACTGCATTCACAACAGTTACCGTTTAGACTTACATGGCAATTTCTTCTATAGTCAACTTGAATGGGTCTATTTAATATGAAATGAACCCATTCAAGTTCGCCTACAACTATAAAATATTCAAGCGGTGATGGTAATAAAGCGCACTCAATGACCATTAAATTCATCTTTGCAGATACCTAGATAGATATCAAGTCGGATAGTATGTAATAAAAAGAATATTTGTTACCGTCTACTTTAAGAAAGTCAACCCGTTGCAGTGAAACGCATCATAGGTCCAATATAATATTGCACGACCCGCAATCATACATTTGTTATATCATATGGGCTCTGCGATCTCTTGATATTCAATCTTGACCGACCATGATGGCGATTGAGCGCAAGAATAGTGTATAGTGCGAATCCTTGGCGTCTATAAAATGGAGCATTGCATCAGATCATTATTTGATCGACATAAATCCATAACGAGCTCTAAAATGTTTTAATAAATGATTCGATTTGTTTAATGTTTTACGAGGAATGTGCGTTTGTTTTCAGAGTCAAAGGAAATGATTATGTATACACTGTAAAAACAAGGTTGAATTTTACATCGAAAACTCGTTGAATTTTACACCTTTTTTCTCGCAAAATTACAGTAAACGTTTATTTTTCAACAAAATTTCTAGTATACCCACAAAATAGTGTAATACTACACAGATTTTTCAATATTACTCTATCTTAGTGTAATTTTACACCACATTTGGTGTGAAGATGTGTCATTACTTTATTCTTGTGTAACTTCACATTTTCAGTGTATATTTACCAATTTTGGTGTAAAAAATACACCTACATTTGTGTAAAACTGACTTTTGTGCATTATTGCATTTTCCTGTATCTCACAAGTGACTTGTTCTGTGTGCAGTTAGTCTGTTCCGTCTGAAGTGCGTTCGTGTGAGCATCATATTATTGTTGTGTTGTAGCGCTTTTTTGCTCTTGAACGGAAAGGGGTGTGGCAGCTCCAGGACGATTTACACCGAAGAACGGGTTGCCGTAAATATTATTATGAACCCGAATGTAAATTTTCATATTTGCCGGTGTAAATTTACATTTTTTTCGTGCAAATTTGCTTATTTCTGATTTAAATTTACTTAAGTCTAAGACTAAGTTTACTTATTTATGTGTGCAAATTTACACCAATTTTGTAGTAAATATTTACACCGTAAAGCGTAAAATTACTCTCGTTCATATAGTGGTGTAAATTTACTACTATAATAGAAGGAAAAAAAGTTTCCTCCTATTATTGGAGTAAAATTTTTTAGAGTGTATGTAATGATTGAAATAAGGATAAGGCTTATATAGGACCATTAAATTTTATTTGGAAATAATCAAGGTATTTAATTAAATGTAGGTATGCAATTTTTTTCCGGATAAATTATGATTTATTTAGAGCAGATTTACACAAAAATCCTGCTCAGCATAAATTCGCTCTGGACGAAAAAAGCACTATCAGTTCTAAATCTGTATGCAAAAAATTTATAATTTTTTATTATCATTTATAGACTTTTATAATAGAAAATTTATTTTTGTGCATATCTAACATTGTTGAAAATGATTCTCCACCTTAACCGATAAACTACCATAAAACCAATTCAATTTGTGCAAAATCAATTTTCTATCACAGCAGTCGACATGGAATCTCCATAGGTTATCCCATAAAAAAGAAACCCCTGGTCTCATTAGACGCAACCTTAACTTTATGCTCTATGGGGATTGTGGAATGATTTTATTATTACTGGACGGTAAAATTACATTCGTTTTACATGAAAATGTAGAAATCAAGAAATGTACTTTGAATTGTGGTGGCGCGTGGTGCGCATGATTATTGCATTGCACTACTGGTCATACTCAGCAAGTGGTCGTCAGTTTATTCTATATAGGCAAACTCTATTGAAAAACGACACTTTAGGGACCTTAAGAGCCATTAACATTAGTCAATGATCATTTGATCATAAATTGTATGGAATTTAGCACACTCCACAATTACATGTTATAAAAGAACACCCAATTGAAGTATTGCCCTTGCAATTGCAATAAGGAATGGCCACTTTTTCTGTGTATGAACCTTACTAAGACGTAGAACGTGCTAAATTATAGCTACTGATCACGCTTCGGTATCATTAGTTTTATGTCGCTTCTCCATTAAGTTACTACCGTGTTAATGCAAATAAGGAAGATCGAGGAAGAATTTAACCTTGGTGGCTGGATGATTCGTAGACCTCGGCACAGGGAGATAATATTTTAACTTTTATGTTTAGAACAGTATTTAACTCATTGCCGGACACAACGCCAAAATTTGACACGATTTGTATGTCAAATTCTCAAAATTTTGAGCATGTCCGGGAAAGAGTTAATACAATGAGCGAGACTGAAATGATATTTTCCTGCTTGAAAAAAGAGTAAGTTCAATAACAATTTTAAAGTTTAATCGTCTGATAAATGCAATCACGCCAACTTTTTTGATAAAATCGCCAAAACGAAAGATTTAAGCCGGTAAATCTAGTTTGTGTGTCGTAGCACGCGAATTATAATTTGTCAACGAAACATAAATTGACATTTATGTCATGAATGGATGAAACCACGATACTTACAACGAGTGTGGATAAACAACTCAATGATAAAAATTGTCACCTCTCTTGAAAGAAGAAACATGTCCGTTCCCATCGATATAGTGTAACCTCTCCAGGAAGACCTCCATTAACAAAAACACCAGCACACCACAGTGCCCGCAATAAATCAATCCAATATGCCAATTTTACTGTACAAACCACTCTTTTATCGCACGCCCAGTATCAATTACACACAATTTTTATAAACTTCTATGTCCGCTGGATTACCATCTTAATTAACACTAATTTTCAGTACTCTTGTTCGAAAAACCCGACACTTTCATCTAATCACCACAAGCTCAACCTGTTCGGTTCCCGCAATCGTAACCTGCTCTATGGATGGATAATAGCAGCAGCAGCGACAGTAAATTTCAGACATTCGGAATATGGTTGGCAATTGATTACACTGCCATAAACCAATAATACTGCCATACATCAGAGCATATTAACGTCATTTTTTTCCGTACAGACGGGCGTAGGATTATTCCGTGGAAAAATGAAATTGCACTTAATTGCACCATTGGGGCCGTTTTCGCAAATTAAATATAATAAATCCAATCCGAAATGACATGAACATTAGGAGCTCCAGAAATGAAAGACTTGCAGAAAAAAAGGAGCGACAAAAACACTGCTGAATGTATGAATGATAAGACCCCGCATGGTAAAAGGCGAAAAAACATTGTCCGTTGTAACACAGTGCACACCACACACTCATGACACATGCGGTATGCATACAAAATTGAATTGACACTCCTAATGGTGGGCAATCAATTTTGCAGATTGTTGGAAATCAGAGAAAATTGTTTTACGTGAAATTCCAGCAATCGGTGTAAATGTGCCCAATAAAGGTGTCCATTTAATATAATTACAGGTGGTTGTGGGGAAATTGATGTATGATTTATTTATTTATTTATTTATTACTTAATATTACAAAACGGGAATAAATTCCCAAAACATGTAATGTAAAGAATTCAAAGTAAGGAAAATAAGTATAAAGGAAAAATAAACTTATAAAAATAAAGAAAAAAAAAACACAAAGAAAAGAAAAAAAAATATTTAAATAAAAAAATAAGTTCAAACTAAAATTCAAAAAGTTAAAATAAT
The DNA here is from genome assembly GCA_949715475.1 of Microchrysa polita. Taxonomy (NCBI): domain Eukaryota; kingdom Metazoa; phylum Arthropoda; class Insecta; order Diptera; family Stratiomyidae; genus Microchrysa; species Microchrysa polita. The sequence continues at coordinate 36,261 of CATIXY010000043.1, forward strand.
AAAAAAACAATTAAAATTCAAAAAGTTAAATGAAAAATAATTAAAGTTTTTGTAGCAAGGTGTTTTTTAAAGAAAACAAAGAAGAAGGTAACGGACCAATCTCCAATCGGTCGTAGTTTCTCATTGCTCTAAGTAACGGAGAGTTTTTATAAATAAAGAGTGAAGATTGAGGAGGATTGAAAATTGCAACTGATCGAGTGTTGTAAGATGGAAACCGATATTTTATATCTTCTATGAGTGATGAAGTAGTAAGAGTCTTGCATAACCTGTAAAGGAAACACTGGTCAAGACAGTCTCTTCTTTTGCTTAGTGATTTTGGATTTAGGAAATTAAGCCGATCTTGATAAGGCCTATAAACAATAAGGTTTTAGAAAACTTTCTCTGAACTTTTTCTAATGCATCCAGGCCTGTAGAGAGGGTGGGGGGAACGGGGTGATTCCCCCCGGGCCCGGGAATTCAAAGGGGGCCCGGATTTTGACACAAAATTTGTGCTTCAACAAACAACATGATCGTCTCGTTACTAAATTTCTAAATTCAAACTGCCCTCACCTTTCGAAAGTGCATGCATGATTTTATACATAAACAATTAATTTCGACTTCTTCATCCAGTAGCATACCATTTAAAAAAAAATTGTTTTCGGAGTGAAAATAAGAGCCCTGTACAGCGACGTTTTTTTCTAGAAGGACTTTTCCGGGCGATTATTATTTGGTGTACGTACTGCTGCTACTAATGAAATTTTTTTCAAGGTACCAACACCCAGATGTTGATCCCTTAAATTATTGAATCTTAATTTCAATCTATCTATATATCTATCAGTACTCGCCAACTCGATAACAAAAAATTTATGGTTTTTCTGTACTAGAGAAAACCGCGAACGGCTTACGGAATAAGTAAAATAGGAAAACAGATACTTTGTAAATTCGGTGTGCATTTCGAAAGCCAATTTTATAGTGTAACGGCCAACAGCCGGGGCCACTGCGAGTGTGCTAATGAATTACAGATTTGAGCTCCCCAAGTATTTGTTAGAACTGTGAACTATATCCGCCTTGTTTTCCTAAAACCTTTGTAAGGGTTGAGGTACATATTAAACCACAGCTGTTTCCTTTGAAAAATCTTCTTACATAGAAAAAAAAACCATAAGCGTAGCGAATTGGCGGTATGTATGTATTTGGTGCACAGAAATAAATTTGCCTAGTTTATTGCATTATACACTTTCCTTTTTGCGTGTAGTACAGCCTTTATTATTCATCTGTAAAATGAACACTTGAAACAATCTTATCCGTATAGTCTTCAAATCATATCGTTTTATACGAATATTGTGTAAAGGGCACGACCATTTAATAATTAAGATTTTTATCATCACGGGCAGATTTTAGGAACGAAACTTCATACTAGAAACTTGTCCCTTTAAGCAGTCGCTTTTTTATGAAGCTTCGTAACCCAAAAATGCACGTAAAACGAAGGAACCTTTTTTAATACGTATATGTAGTTCCTAAAAATGTTCAATCAACTCTCAAACCGTCTTTAAAATATACTGGAATAAAAAAAACACAAGTGTTGAACAATCCGGTCAACCCGGTTTTTTTGTAAGTTTAGTATGTAAAAATGCTTCAGGAATGAATTCAGTTTCTGCCAGTTTTTTGGCAAGTGGCTTATCCGGTATCAGTTTTTTATTTTATTTTATTTTATTTTTCTACAATTCTTATTTTACTGAAAACCCATAATTTTAGCTCAGAACTTAAATCTCCAAATGCACCTGAATGCGCAGAAAACAGCTTTAACCCTGGAAGGTCATGCTTATTTTTAGTATGGAAAGGTCATGCTTCGTCGAATCGACGACGCTCAACTTTGAGGCCTCATAAAAATCGCCCTTTCGCAAAGTATTCATAAAATTTGACAAATTTTCAATCCTTAATTTATTTGGAACGGAAAAACATAAATTTTGAGTAATTTTGTAAGTAAATTGATTTACGAATCAAATTTTCTCAATTTAATGTTATTTCGCCGAAAATATGAAACATTACATTTAAAAATTAAATAAATAAAAACTTAACGTTGATATAATTCAAAAAAAAATGTGCCTGAATCACAAAATATGAATCCCAAATATGATTCTAAACTTAATAGGAAATTGGGTTTAATTAATGAGAAGCTCTTTTATATACAAGAGGCATAGCAATTCATTTTGGGGTTCCAACAGGGGTTTTCTTTCACTTCGCCTATTCCAGTTTTTAGAATTATTTACAATAAATTTAGGAATTTTTTCTCCCGAGTTCCCTTGATTGATTCTTATTCTATGTATGATGTCTGGTTTTGACATTGAGTGCCTTGGAGGCGATTTTTATGAGTTGGAAATGCAATCTTTCTAAAATGAGTAACAATTTTGAGCCATTTTCCTATTTTGTCCTATTTTTGTCCTAATAATTATTTCCCATAATTTTTGAAAAATAGGTCCTAAAAAGAAACATATTTGTTACGAGCTAGTTGTATGGACACAGACTTATCGTCGAATCGACAACCAGCCATAAGAAATTCTGCAGTTCTAAAAGTTACACAAAGTTCATCCTTCGACGCCAATGTTTAAAAATCCACCTTACCCTGCTTAGCCGCAATGTACCCGGCAATTGCATCGGCACGGTAAGTGCTGTACGAAAAATCAGCTCAAAATAATTAAAATTGTCAAGAAAAAACGGGATAAATGTGATGATGCGTCGTCGATTGGACGAAGTATGACCTTCCAGGGTTAAAACTCTCTTCAAATATTTATCGTACTGATGCCGGACTATAGAGGCTTCCGATTAGAAAACTGCCGGATTATTTAGATTGAGCCGGTTCAGTGAGGACGCTGGATTATGTGGAGTTCCGGATTAGATGGAGGCCGGATTATAGAGATTCCACTGTACAATTTGTTTAAGGACCGATATGTAAAAAATATGTTTGTTCGATTCATAATCTTTTATCGTATGGAGAGGTGGGCCCGGAATCATTGTCCGCCCCCCCCCCCTCCCCGGGCTCGGATTTTCTCTCCACGGCCCTGAATGCATCACGAGAAACAGAAGAATAAGGAGACCAAACTACCGAGGCGAATTCTAATATGCTGCGTACTAGCGTCACAAATAAGTTAACACAAGTATTAATAGATTGAAAGCTATAGAGGAGCACCGTAAAACGAACCCAGCTAGTTTCGACGATTTGCTAATAATCGACGAGTAGTGATCAGTAAAACGTAATTTACAATCAAAAACAACCCCTAGATCTGTAACCGTAGAAACACATTGGAGGGGAATGGAGTTTATTTGGTATTGAAAAATGAAAGGAGTAGATTTCAATGAATATACCATAACGGAGCACTTAGAAATATTAAGATCCAGCTCGTTTGAGATACACCAGGACGTAAAGCTATCCAAATCGGATTGCAAAGCTATACAATCAGAAATAGCTGAAAATAGTTTGCTATCATCGGCGTAAAAGAGAGAGTGACAGTTTAGACAAGATGGTAGATCGTTTAAAAAAAGTAAAAAAAGAAGGGGACCTAAAATAGATCCTTGTGGCACACCTGATGATGGACAAAATTCGGAAGAGGCAAAATTTGGGAAAACAACTCTAGATGAGCGATCATTAAGATACGAGCCATACAATAAGGTAAGATGGGAATCCCGAAGCAATTAATTTATTAAGAAGAATATGATGGTTGACGGTGTCAAATCCTTTTGCGAAGTCTGTATAGATTACATGTACGTCCAAGTGCTTATTGAAGGATTTTGACACAAAATGAACAAGTTCAACTAAGTTGGTGACAACGGATTTGTTTTTGGAGAATCCATGTTGTTGATCCTTAATAAGATAACTAAAATGTTCATGAATGAACTTATAAACAATCTTTTCAAGAAGTTTCGAAAAAGATGACAGAAGAGAGATAGGCCTATAGTTAGACACAGAATTAGGATCGCCCTTTTTCGGTATGGGAACCACATACGACGATTTCCACTGAGTTGGGAAAACACCTTCATGTAGGCTTTTACTAAATAAAATGGCGAGAGGTTTAGATATGGAAAATTGTGTTTCTTTTAAAAACGAATTTGGGATTCCATCAGGTCCAGAAGAAGAATTAGTTTTAAAAGAAGATATAAGTAATTCAACATAGGATGGTAAAATGAGAGGTGGTAAATGTAAATTGTCCATTTCTTGAGGTACAACAGGAGGACAAGTTAATGAAGATGTTTTAAAAGTACTGGCAAAAAATATGGCAAAAAGATGGAGCATAGTATGGCCTCAGCGTATTGATGGTAAGGATTACCAGCGGTTATTCATATGCAAGAATTAAGCAGAGAGTTAGCAAAAAATAAAACGAATTGTTTGATGCAGTAACTGGTTACAAGGAAACCGATAATGATTCACAGGATGCTAAATTTGCGGAATATTCTTTTCTATTTGTTGCTGATTCAATACCTTGACGACATTTAAATTGATTTAATTCTTTTAAAGGAACATATAGCTTTCTTTGTTGAACTAAAATGTTAATTGATTTCCTCATAATAATATGGACAGAATATCTTTAACCTCCAGTCATACGATCAGCTCTAAATTTAATTTAATATTTCCTCTCTAAAAATATATTTCAATCTTTTTTATTACTAAGTGATTGCATGTTGACTTAAACTCAATCGCCAATTTCCTGAAATCAATAGCCTCATCATTACAAAGTCTTTAATATCCTTACCTCGTTATATGCCGCTCTCAACTCATTCATTGATCTAGCAAAATATGTGTGTTATACATAATTAAACATCATGATCTCATTTGCATACACTTTATTCTAATGACTTCAAATATCACCAATATAATCACGAATTTGTGAACAAGATCACAGGCCAGGCTATTGGGACTTGGTGGACTTTAACTATCCAGCAAATCCAGTGTACAAAGGAGCTAGCTGGCGCAGCAGCCAGTAAGATAGTGTAGGCCGCGCGATTCAAGTTCTTGGCGACGACGACTTGATATGATATTGAGGATACTATACACACACTCAACATTCGTTTGGCTAATAAATGCCTTCATGTTGTGCAGCATTTGCAACTAAACCGAAAGCATGCAATTAATCTTATCGATGCTACTGTAATCATCTCTTATAAGCATATTTTGTTATATTGTGATTTTATGCATGAATTTTGTATTTAGGCTTCATTCATTTAATGCCTCTGGTTGAATAGTAAAGTTGCTTGCTGAACCGTATTTGTCTGTTCGTTTCTAGCCGTATGAAGGTACCAAACTTGTCGACATTGTTGTTGAAGATTTTATCAATATTTTGAACAAGATTTGCAAATGTGTCGATACTACAAGAGTTGTGTAGGTCAGATTAGTATGCGAGAAGTTGATGATCTCTGGGGATAGTGGAAGGACACACATTGTTGTCTGAAATATGTGTAGTGTGTACCTTACCTATGTACCCTATCCACAGTCGTATGGCTTAGCTTTATATCAACGGACCTTTTCTGCTTAAAGTCACACGAGGCCTCACGTCGAAGTGCGTTTATGCGCCGTAGTTTACGCATACCATGAACAGCGTTTTTCTATATCCCTACAACGAAACAAATAGCAGAATCGCGAATTTCCCGACATTTTAATAAATCGATGCCAAAAGTGCAAGGGTGTCTTTACTCTTCATTTTTAGTTGACCTAAACTATATTCACCAAAATAGATACTTTTGAATAATATATTTAGATAAAATTAATGCGCAAAATTAAAATTTGTCTTTTCAGAAAGAGTAGTTTCATTTCTAAAACCTACGAAAATCCTGGTTGTTGATCATATAAAACACTGTTCTTATACTAATATACTGCTCACAAAAAAGGGGCACCTACCTTGTAATGCTTTAAAACTACACTCTGCTTAAAAACAAGACCCGCTCTATTTTTCACCGTTATCGACACTCTAGTAAGTCTAATAGTAACCATAAAACAATTTGGCTGCCACTTGGCCGCCGGCGCGGCGTGTCAATTTTGATTCCTCATGTGATTTCCAGCAAAAAAGTTGTAGGGAGCAAACCCCCTTAGCTTATCCCTTTAGCTGCCACTGTCATTTGAAAATTTTTGAAAAAATCATTTTCTTCTACGACTAAAACTTGAATCTCTCAAAGGCTAGCTAGAATAGCAAAATAAGTTGATTATTACAGCCAACAAATTTACCTAAAAAATAAAACTAACGGCACTAAAATCGGATAAGAGGTTTGGTTTTTACAGAACTTCAAAGTCAAATATTTGTGATTTGACCCAAAAACAATCTATTTTTCCATCTCAATTTTCTCCAACTTCTGCCAAGGTGAGGTGCTCGTACGATTCTTTTAAAAATTGGCGCATAGTCTAACGATCATTTCTTACTTACAACATTTGCAGACTATGGTTTTTTTCATTTATACGTATTATTCAGAAACTGGATGACTCTGTGCTTTATTCTTACATGCCGTTCGAAAGCTAAGATACTACGCCAACTTTTGTCAACTATGCAGATTTGCCACTACAATGTACCGTTACGAAATTCAGGTTAAATTTTGACATTAAAAGTGGAAATTAACATTTCTGCAAAATTCAAAACGTCGTATCTTGGAAGATACGAAACCGTTCGAAACGTCCGATATGTCCTTTTATTGGAAATTTTCTGTACTTGTGTCAGAAGAATATGAAAAAAAAACATTGATTTGGCTAAAGTAAGAAATAAATAACAGGCGCGACAATCCAACATTGGACTAAGGCCGCAGGATGTGTTAGTGACATCCTATTTCCAAGATCTTATCTGCTTTTTGATGAGGTAATGAGATCAGCATTACGCTCAGCAGTGTTATTTATCCCCATAAATGGGTACTCGTTTAACATCTGAGTGAGATCATAGTCTGTCACAAGCTCGTGAGTTCGAAAAACACAATGGAACACGGTGAGATTCGAACTCATGAGCCTGTGCACCGAAGGTGCGCGCACTAACCGCTCGACCAGCCAGACTACAGATTTGGCTAAAGTGGAAGCTAGAAAATAGGAGTTTTTTTTTAAAAGTCGTGTTTTTTACAAGAATCACAATAAAAGGCAAATACTCCTTAACGGTAAAAGCTAGAGAAATAATTTTGGCGACATTTTTCCTAAAACATCCTGTAGAGTCTACCCATTGGTCTATGGATAACCAGTTGCGGGACACCCTGTATATTAGAATAATAAATTAAACTTGAAAAGAAGAAAAAGAACAATACAAATTTAACAAATTAACAAATATTAGTAACCAACAAAAAAATACTGTAATGCACAATTTCAAATTTGGTGACTCGATTGGTCTATCGTATAAATTTATTAGGCCGTCATTGATTGCAATGTATCAAGATTCATACTCGTCCAGCTTTTGTACGTTATTGACGTTGTTGAGTAAATTTAAATTTACGTCGATGGACTTGATGCTGGGAGGTTCACTGTTGTTCGGGTCATAGACGTGAGCAGCTACTCTTCAGTGTAGCTCTTTATTCAGGATACTTCGGAGATGTTCGCTGAAGCGCCTTGTCTTCCCGATGTATTTCTGGTCACATGATGAGCATTTAATTTGGTATACATATGTCGGTACGTTCAGCAACGCTTTTTTTATTCTTTGCAATAAAAAGTGCAATTTTTGCAGGTTTAAAAATCTTCCACTTTTTACCAATATTATTAACACAAATTTCAATGCTTGCATCATTGCGGTGTATTTCAGTTGTACTAGGCTAAACTAGGAAAAACTTGGACTTTTCAACGAAGACCTTAAAATGTTATTTAACTTAAAAACTAAGTTTGTCATTTGTGTGTGCCCGGCATCGCAGATGGAATTGCGCCAGAGCGAAAAAGGCAGGAAACATACTCTTTTACTTAGTCAATAAGTCCAATACTGTAGTTCATGCTCCAGATTCTCCCACATGCTATCCTCCTAGAGGCAATCCGTCCACCTTAGACCTAATTATCAGCAACGGATTAACTCCACTGTCAAACCCAATAGTGTTTAATGAATTATCTTCCGTTCATCTCCCAGTTTACTTCACTATTAACAAAAACATCAACTTTTCTCAACAGACCTTCTACAACCATAGCAAAACCAACTGGGAAAAATATAGACTCTCGCTTACAGCAAACATAGATCTTCGCGGGATTGATCTTTCCGAAATTACCCATGTCAATCAAATTGACCTTCTAATCTCGTCCCTCACAAACCAAATAGATGAAGCTGGAAGCACTAGAAACGCCTAAAACGCAAAATACTCCACCGGACATATTCGCTATGATAAAATATCGTAATCTAGTCAGAGGTCAATGGCAACGAACACGCGACCCAGCCCTTCACAGCATTGTAAGCAATCTGAACACGCAAATAAGATTTTCAATTTCCACGTTGCGTAACCTTCAATGGAACAAACTACTTTCCTCCCTAGGAACAGGAATAAAGAAACTCTGGAAACTACGCAAGTGTTTACAAAACAAAGCTCGATTCTTGCCCCCTCTTCGTAATTCCGATGGAACTACCACATATTCGCCTACGTAAAAAGCAAATCTGCAAGCTGATTCCTTCCTCTCATCACACACCTTAACTCAGCATTTAAGTGACCCGGATACATCAACTCAAGTAGCTAACACAGTTAAGGGATTAAAACACCTGACTTCCGACTTTAGCCCAGCTTTCCTTAGCACTCCGGCAGAAATTAGAAGAATACTGAAAAACCTGAAGCTAAAATCATACCCCGGTGATGACCAAATCCCAAACGTTCTTATCAAAAACTTCCCCTGAAAAGCCATAGTTCTACTCTGCTTCATCTTCAACAGCTGCTTAAAACTGGGCTACTTCCCTCAAACGTGGAAAAATGCTGTAGTTCTCTCCATCCCAAAGCCCGACAAAGATTCCTCAGTTCCCCAGAACTACCGACCAATAACCTCCTGCCTTCCATAGGCAAAATCTTTGAAAAAAAAAAAATACTATCAAGACTTCAATTGAAACTAGAGGAAAATTATATCATTCCCACTTTTCAGTTCGGTTTCCGACCAGGTTATTCGACTAATCACCAACTATTAAGGGTCTACAACAAAATTCAGCACGGCTTCACCAACAAGGACTCCACAGGCTTAATAGCTTTAGACATAGAAAAATCTTTTAATTCCGTCTGGCACGACGCCCTTATATTCAAAATGCTACGTCTCGATATTCCTGCGTATATTTCTGCAAAATAATACATTCATACCTAACAAACCGTACCTTCAGCGTAAAAAACACAAAGTGTTTCTAAAAAATATAGCATACCAGCTCCAAGGGTCTACCATTGGTCTATGGCTAACCAGTTGCGGGACACCCTGTATAATTTAATAAATAATTTTATTTGTTCATTCATTAATTGATTTAATTTATTTATGTTTTTTTGACAATGATTGTAATATTATTTCTTTTTTTGTTTTCCGTTTTTACATTTGACAACTTCAGTAAATTTAACTATACTATGTATGTTAAAAAATGATATTTCAGTCTATAACAACCGTTGTGCTGAAGACGTTTCCACCATAGTTTTCGACCGAAATGCTTACGGATAAATAAATAAGAAAATTCTCAAAAAAATAAAAATATTTTCGCGTATTTATTTTTTTATATCAATAATAATTATTGCGTATTATAAGGTGAATGTTTTTCCCCTAATCCAATATTAGACAACAAAAATCGTTCAACTGTTTTGTGATAAAAAAAAACTATACAAAATAACTCAGGTCTGAGAACGAAAAAAATACATAAAATTACCTTTGAAATGATATACAACACATTAGAATTTTATTGGAAAATATTCGGCACTAGACTAAACAATTAATTAGAATATGCCCCCAATGGCAATAAACCGAAATTTTGCTTTTTGCTGCAGTTTTGGGGGAATTATGGAAATGCCATTTTTCCAAATTAAAATGGGGGATAATGGGGGTCCTTAATCGAAGCCACTCTACTTTTTACCAAAAATGATCTTGAACTTATTGCGAATACTTACACAAAATATCATGACTGGACTTGCATTTTTTCAAGAGTTTCGAATGTTTTTAAAAAGGTTTACAATGAAAATATTCTAATTTATTTGTTAGTCTATCGCCAAATTTCCCAATAAAATTCTAATGTGTTATACACTGCCTGTAGAAACTATAGCCGCAACATGAAACAGACTGATCCTTTAAAATTGAAAGAGAGCACAGTAATTCCACATACTATAAACATAAGGGATATTTAAAAAAAAAAGACAAATAAATTCACAAGAAGTTTCCTTAAATTTCAAACCGTTATATCTCTGTAAAGGAAAATCTAAATTCCTCGTCTGTCATAACTATGCCGCACTTGGAACTAGTATGGGAAAAACTGATCAAAAAGCAGAAATTGAGGAAATTAGTAATGGGAAAAATCTTTTTTAAATAAAATTGACTCCGAGGGCCTTTTTTGTTGATTTCTCAATAAATAATTAGAACGGCTTTTGGGTTTTTTGCTTATTGACCTATCAGTATCGATAACCTTTTATTTTACATAGAAAACTCTTTGAAAAATTATTTTTTTTTAACGTAATAATGTTTCTTAAAGATTTCCTGTCTAACTTTGATGAAGGAGGGACCACCTCAGTAACATTTGTTACGTTAAAACCTTCTTGTGAAGTGCAATGATTGATGAGAGATTATGCAATCTCTCTCAAATTCCGTTATGTGTTATGTCTTCTGTATCAAAACGAAAACTGTTTATGGTCAGGATATTCCAGAGAAATTTCCACTGTATTAGAGGTGGTTACAACAACTTTTAAATACATGAACAACCTTGATTAATAATATTAAGGAACTCTGACCGAAGTTTGTATTGAGATCTATGGAAATCCGGCAAGTGCCCCGAAAGTCTATTTTATTCCAAAAAGATCACGCCCGTTATTATTTTCCTCAATTTCCGCTTTTTAATCAGTATTTCCGATACTTGTTCCAAGTGCGGCTATAGTTATGACAGACGGGAAATATAGATTTTCCTTTACAGAAAAATAACGATTTGAAATATAAGGAAACTTCTTGTGAATTTATTTTTCTTTTTCTTATCCTTTATGTTTATATTATTTTATGTGGAATAACTGTGATTGCTTTGAATTTTAAAGGATCACTCTGTTTTATGGTGCGGCTATAGTTATGACAATTTTTCTGTATATTTTGTCTTTTCTGAAATAATGTCTTCCTTTCACCCTTTTTTCAAGGTCACAGACCCCCAATCGGTGGGGACTTTTTTTTCTCATAATCAGGGGGCCATCCCTAACCATAAGTTTTTTTTCTTCGGCTAATTAGCCCTAGTTCGGACAATTTTTTGTTTGTATCTAAAAAATTTTTTTTTGTTTAATATTCAACATTCACAAATTCTGATCAAATCGTTATGGGCTATTTCATCCAATACCACTCAGCACAACTTGACTTCACTCGTAAAACGTTCCCTTTTTTCCGACAAATCGAGTATATGACGACAACAATCCTTAGACAAATCCACATAACATGACGGAGGTCTCTTTACGCACAGGCAATAGGAATAAAATAATAAAATCAACGAAAGTTCAAGTCGAAACTATAGGAACCAATTTACAGTAACGGTATTCTAACGAGCAACGATTACGAAATTGGAAATGCGCTCATTGCCGTGCTGGAATGAATGATTGAAAATTATGCTTCCATGAAAACCAGCGAAAGAACGTGTTGGCTACGAGTAAGCTTCGAAAAGATTTATACTGAAAATAAACGCGAATGCAACAGGACCTCGAAACACCACCGTATAGCGTCATTGCTGGATAATAAAATCGTCAACATGCTGATGTCCAAATGTCCTGTAATATGTATGGACAAAATCTTGGTTGCGCCACTGGATACTTCTATTTATTGTTCCTAACAATCAATATTTTTTTTATCCGTCTCCTAATATACATATTTTACTTCTCTTTCTTATCCACATTCCAATAATTATCAAACGATCCCGTTTTAGATTTTTCAACTTGACACCTGTAAACAAATTTTAACTGTCGCCAGTACTAACTGCTGTTTCGTATCAATCACTCATTTCAATTCACTGTCCAGAACGCGCGTTGAAGTTCCTAAGTGCAATGTAACTTTGTCGTGATTTCTAAACGAAAAAGCCTGTTCAAAATTCTTATGGTTTTCTTAAAAGTTTCTCAATAGTGTACTAAATAGTAATGTATGTTTGTGACGAATACGATATGGATTGTGCTTGTGAAAAATTTCAACCAAAAACCGAGCCATATTTGCTGAAACGTGAAAATGAGTGGGAGAAAGAGATTAAAAAAGTGAGTAAAGAAAAATATTTCAAATTCAAATTATTTATATAGTATTATATTGAACATTTATTGATTAAAATATATAGTAAATAAATTTGATGAAATTCCGTCATGTGTTGTGCCATATTTTGAAATTTCCAAGGGCATTACGACTTCATATAAATTGACAGGCGTATTTCGTAAAATGTCTCAGAGAAATTTCAAGTCAGCGCAAAACGATAAGAAGAGTGGATATTGAATCTTTCTTTTTAATAGTAAAAAACATTTTTTTTTGTAAATGGTTTTGCATCATGAAGGACGGTTGATTCCTTTGTTGTTTTATTTTTTCATCGCGTTGGGACTTAGTAGGCCAGTAGATCATTATAGAAACAATTAGCCGAACTGCTGGTCCAAAAAATCCCAACAAGACAAAAAATAGAATTGAATTCGCGTTCCCGGGGAGAGTTTTCTGGCTGTACCTGTAATGATAAGAAAAATTTGTTGCATCCAGAGTTGATAGTTGTTAACACTAATGATCACGATGTAAAATACTATAAGTGTCTTTTCTTGTAAACATTTTTCACAGTGTTATGGTTCTTTGTTATACTACCTATATTGCATGCCTGCAAACTGTCACCATTAGATAATAATGAACGTGTTGTACTTACCAGTTTCAAGAAGTATAAAACTCCTTCCTACCGCTTAGATGGCAAGCATTTAAACTAATTTTCGAACATAAATGGCAACAGTATCATTTATCATGTCGTTTTCAACACCTACCATCCTTAAATGGTACCCTCTTCACGTCGAAGAGAGGCTTCTGCCACGAATGTGTACGTATGTGTCGTCGTCTTCGTTTGTGCTCAATTGGCCTGGCATGGTTGGGTAAAAATAATTTGCTTGCCATCAGCATTAATTAAACAATAAATTCCACACCAGGAATCATGTAAACTGCGGTGATCCCCTTTGTCAACTCGTCGTCGACGTCGTCGTCGAGACAAGACATAGTCATTGAAGTCGTCTCGTATAGCAACCATTGCGAGTACAGATCTATCGGAAGTACAAAAATCTAGCCGCGGTCAATTCAGTAAACGAAGAAGTTGAGTTGATTCCACGACCATGTTACGGGTGTATCTTATGGCGTTGCTGGTTGTTGTATCGGGGCAATTGCCTGTCAGCAACAGCTATAAGCTGCACATCAGAACACAATAAATGCCTGCAGAAGCTGAAAAGCATCACATATCGTGACTATTAACAACGCACGCTTCTTCTTCGTCGCCTATGTTCATACGACTCTTCGTCTTCGTCTTGGTCTTCGTTCAAGAAATCGCACAGTTTGGCACAAACTTATCCAATTGGTTGGCAATATGTATGTGATGTGATGTGCCGTATAAAACATTTTGTGCAGACCATGTTACACATGTTGATGCCTACTTTGTGCTCGGACAATGTCTTGTTGCAGGGTCTGTTGCAATTGTAGAGTTGTTGGGGCTGTTGTCATCATCCCACATTTTCCAAATTAAGGAAAAACGACGAAAAGGCAAAAAGGTTGACGTTAAAGATCATCTCGGTAACATATGTTGGAAGTGTATGATGATTATAGAGATGCATAAGTTGTCTGCCAGCATATATATAAAGACAAAGAGCACTGCCCATGGAGAGATTTCTGTCTGGGAGACTTGAATAGGCGAAGACTTTCAAGGGCATACACAAAAATCTATTTCGGGAAGGGATTTTGGAAAGAAGTTCATTTTTGCCTGGAGGTCAGGATGCATCAAGAAATAGTAATATCAAGAGATTCTAAAAAAAAAGTTTTTGGTCTATCAGAGCTAGTTTATATATTGTAAACCTAAAGTTTCTGCATGTAGTCGAACCTTCGAAACAGCAGGCGCAAAATCACCTAATTGTATCATTCCAAATTTAAAATTTTCAAAAATTTCAAAATTTCAAAATTCCAAAATTTCAAAACTTTAAAAATTCAAAAGTTAAAAAATGTAAAAATTTGGAAGTTAGAAATTCAAAATTAGGAAACTGAAAAGGAAATTTAATGATGAAGTTGACCTTTTTGTGATGTGATATTTTAAACTCTATCAACTAAAAAAAAAAGGTATGATATCCCACAAAACAGCAACAAAATTGCAGAGTTATCCGCCAAAGAAAAATTCAATAGCTGCGCCACGCATATCTACAGTTTCACATTTTGAGTGGTCTTATTGGATAGTTCTAGGGCGTACGCAGAAAAATATTTAGGGAGTAGTTTTTTTTTTAAGAAAGAGCTTACTGTTGGCCATTAAGCTTAGCGAGAGTATATACTACATCTGATAAGAGTGACCAAACCACTAAGAAATTTAATTAATAGCTTCAATCTGGTAGGAGTTGGCAGATACCTCTATGTTCCCAGAACATCAAAAATTTGAAATTTTACCTCTATCTTCTAGTCGTCCTAGGAAGTTGTTCTATCTAAATTTAATGCTTACACTCAGTTTGCCGTCATCAATTTCAAATATTCATAAAAATTGTTAAAAATGCAATTTCAAAAGATCATCGATTAAATTGCAGTCAAAGCAATTTATTACGAAAAATAGCAAAACGTTCTTACTTACAACCGACAAGCGATCGCGCGAATAATTTTAATTCGATATAAAATGAGCATTCCATAATAATCGATGTAATGTGTATCTTCATGAAAATCTTGCATCTATTGATGCACCGCTCTCCAACTACATATCTACTTTACAGTAGGTTGCTCCTGCCCGACCATTTCCTTTTCGGTCTTATCTCCGTCATTTAATCTGTGCGGCTTCGTGTTAAAATCACTACACTATTATTACATCGTAGTGCGAAATACAATACCGACACTCTTCTACCAGCATACACTATCAGCAATGTAATTTTAATTTGATCTAATATTATATATGGCGATAGGGTGAAGATATCTGACCAGGAATCATATTTCGACGCGCCTGAATGGCGTTAGTGTGCTATAGTGCTGCAGTGTTGTGTTGACGATCTTTAATCGTGCTACTGCTATTTTGTGAGATGGTTGGAGCTGGAGGTGCAACCTGCAACTCATAACGGCCTTCGATCGAGATTTCATCTGTCTAATAAATATTCTTCCTTGTTAGCTATGTATACGTATCCTATTAATATTAACCAATATCTATAATATAGTACAATGTTGGTGTCCATTGTAGCCGGAAGTTGGCGGATCGCAAGTAAGCAATTATTTATAATTTTCATGATTTCATCTCCGATAAAAGATTAGATATCATAAATAATTCATGTATTTAGTGTTGTAATAAGGTGTTTTTTTTTCGATAATTGCCATTTAATCCATATGGTTAAAAGAACCTTATGTTTTAAATAAATTAAACAGTCGAATTTTACAGAAAAATGCCTAATTTCTTAATAAATTGGTTTGCTAGAAATAGAGAGATTTGCTGATAACCCGTTGCTAATTAACCCTCTAACCGGACAATTTTTTTTCTTGGTGGAAAAATTATGGTATTAGCATTTAAACCACAGAAAACGAACTAAAAAATGAATTTGGCAATTGGTTTAGTTTTTAGATACTAAAAAGTGCAGCCCGCCAAAAGGCGGTCTATCCAGCAGGGAACAGCAAAGAAAAAGATACTGCGCCTGGCCCGCCTGGTACATTTGCGTACTGCGTCGTGTGTTCTCAATTTTATAATAAATTCTCTAAAAAAGGGTGTTTGGTAGAAAAGAGATTTATTATGACTTTTGCGTATTTACATATTTATTGAAGTGTTTGAAATCTGTGGCAGGTAGATTCTGGGAGCGGTTTCTATGGTGACCATAACACTATATTCTTACTGTCAGTGTAGTCAAATCTCTATCCCCCAGAAATTAATCCAAAATGGTTTGGGGGTGCTTTAACGTTACTCGACATTGGTTTAGTTTGTGTTTTAACGTTACATAGCACCTAAGAATCTTTAACAGTTATATTTCTTTGTATGTATTGGGGATTGCACAGGTAGAAATAAGGAGCTTGCAAGATTGGGCAATCTTGCTTACTCCTTAGCCCTTATTAGTTATTTTATAAAGGATTTTCTAGATGGTGGATCGTGGATCAATTCCAATGTGAAATCCGTGCTGCTATATGGCTGTTCAACCTGGAAGGTGACTAAAGAGATTACTGATAAGTTGCAAACTTTTGTAAATCAGTGTCTACGGCGCATCCTACATATTCGTTGGCCGGAGATCATTTCGAACGAGGATCTCCTCACTATAACTGGCCAAGAAAGGATAGGCACTTCGATCAAAAGACTTAAGTGGCAATGGATAGGTCACACCTTCCGAAGAGGGCCCAATAACATCGCAAAAAAGGCCCTGAACTGGAATCCACAGGATTCCGGAGCAAGACGCCGTGTTGGACGGCCAAGGAACACATGGAGAAGATCGGTAACAAGCGAGGCGAAAACGCTAAATCTTACATGGTCACAGCTAGCGCCGTTGGCGCAAAACAGAACGAGGTGGAGAGTAGGCGTAGTTAATGCCCTATGCCCCACAAGGGGTTGACAGGAACTAGAGAGAGAGGATCGTGACAAAAATATATCTGTGCCCACTTTTAGGTAAATTCCAACCAGTACTATTATTATTAAGTTTTTTTTATTGCGAACTTAGAAACATTTTTAGGTGTTTCAAATACATATGTCAATTTAGGAGAAGGGAGGGCATGACAGCATGATTAGGGGCAGTCATCCAGTCATGGTGATGTAGGTTGTCCTCTGTATAGCTACTAAATTGACGTTTTTATTTACATTGTTTTGTACAAAGTTTCGCCATTTCCCGTTCGTTGGCCATTTGTAGAGTAACCAATCGGCCCCTTAATTCCAAGCCGCTCCATAGTGTGCGGCACTATACTAATATAATTCTTTTTATACCCTTCGCTTTCTAAGCGAAAATGGTATATTAACATAGTCGTGAAGTTTGTAACGCATTGAAGGAAGCATTTCGGACCATATAAAATACATATATGTATATAAGATAAGCATGACTAGGGGAGTCGATTGGGCGATGTCCATCTGTCTGTCTGTCCGTCTGTTGCTACGCGTTTTACACGGCCAGTTTAAAAGGTATGGAGCTGAAATTTTGTACACATGCTTTTTTTTATTGCAAACATGTTTCAGCTTCTCAACCAAGCTCAAATCCTTTCTAAACGCCAAAATATCGTCGACGTAGATAGCAACATTTAACATGTGACTGCCATGTCGAAGTCCAAACGATGTCAAAACGGTGTTGAGAGTTCCATACCAAACTCTACTGGACTGTTTGAGTCCATAAATAGATTTTTTCAGCAAACAGAATTGCCCAAATTTGTCATCGTACTCCTCAGGTTGTCGCATGAAAATTTGTTCGTTGAGGTCACAGGAATGCTGTTATTGCATCAAGCTGATGAAAAACTAAATCATCCTTAGTCGCCAAGGCCAACAAGAAACCAATTGAGCTATATCGCACAACTGGCGCAAAAGTTTCCTTATAATCAATACCATATGTTGCTGGCTGCACCACGAGCCACTATTCTCGCTTTGCGACGAACACAATTTCTAGCTGCATCATATTTCGATTTGAATATCCATTTCGAGCTTATTGCCTTCTTTCCTGCTGGCATCTCTGCTAGTGTCGGCGTCTTATTTTCAGATAGTGAGTTTATTTTCGTCCTACATCGCATTTTTTCAATCCTCCGCGTGCTCAGATGACAAACCTTCCTTTAGGTTACATGATCTTCCGATACGAAATCAATAGTACAAAAATTATAATTTGGTTTAGGCTTACTGTGCAAGCGCTCAGACCGGCGAACTTGATCTTCTTGTTCAATTTGATCGATCAATAATTCACCGTTAGTCTAGTCAAGATCGGTTTGGTGCCCCAGCGCCATATTAAAGCTTCTACTAAACCAGCGTAGTGCGGTAGCGGTACGGGTAGGAATGTATGAAATACACTCAGAAAAATTTCAATGGGAAATCCCATTAAACACATCATTTTTTCACATTATTTTTAGTCAATAGGAAAAATCAGATTACATACTTTAAAAATATAGGAAGAATTACTTTCACTGGATAAATATCCGTTTGTTTTAATAGTAGACTCATTTAAAAGCAAACACATAGTCTAGTTATTTTCCAATAGGATATATCTAATTGAATTAGTAGGATAAATCCTATGTAATAAAAAATGGTTTCACTCGTAATCTGATCGAACTATGTTTTTTTATAAGTCCCATATTATTATACCATCCACGCTACGTTATTGTGGATTTTTTTAAAGAATCATATATTTGGCCAGGCTGAGTATGGAACATCCGATTTGCTAGTACTCTTTAAAACTTACCAAATTACGGGGAGACAACCGAACGAATTCGGTTACGGAGCATGGTTATCCTGCAAAATACATCCATATACTTGAAATTCAATTAAAAAGCCTATCCCATTAATACAATAGGGCGTTTTATCAAACAATGCAGCTGATGGTCTATTTTCGGAAAAAGTCTTGTCTTTTGCTGTTCTGTTAAATTTATAAGACCGAAATTATTAACTTTACGGGATGCATTTTTCTGAGTGATAGTTGATTTCATTAGTTTTGTATTTGTTTTAATGGGACCCGTCCTATTATTAGTTAATCATATCAGATCTTGTTAATTTAATGGGACAAACTGATAAAAATGTGATCTGATGTCCCATTGGATTTACGGGACACATTTCATTCTATACAAAATATCTCAATAGGATTCGTCCAGTTATACTAATCATTGCGTCTGTTTACTTTTGTGAAGAAATCTGGTAAATTACCGTCCAATTAAAATAATGGTATAAAAACTTTTAAGTTTACTGGGTCCATTTTTCTGAGTGTAGTTGCCGCTGCGGTACACCACAGCGAATTTGACAATTCGTGTGGTGTATGTGTGTGTTCTGTGTACCACGTACACACAGCGCTACCTACCGCGCCGGTTAGATGGAAGCCATAGGCTGAATTCAAATTGTAAGACAAAACCGGACGGGTAAACTTGCAAGACAAGAACCATCGTTCTTACAATCTGAATTGCACAATGCTTGTCTGCTGGCCACTACAAAAGCTCTCGCCGGGTGTTTGTTTGTGCTAATAAACGGACGGCGAGAGCTTTTGTAGTGGCCAGCAGACAAGCATTGTGCAATTCATATTGTAAGAACGATGGTTCTTGTCTTGCAAGTTTACCCGTCCGGTTTTGTCTTACAATGTGAATTCTCCCATAGGATCTTCGGGATGAACAAACGCACTGTATACATCGCACTATATGCTCATCCAGTATTAATACGTACGTAATCTTTTATGAGACGAACTAAAACCCCTACTCTTTCAGACACCTAGACCCGGGAGCTGTAGAAGTCTGAAAACCCGTACTTGTTCGGTCGTGTAAACATAGTCGTGGTTCGTGGTCGCTTCTCACTTAGGATTTGTTCCAATTTTTTTCGTTTTTTTTGGCATGCATGATTCTGATGTACAAGAGTTGCTAAAGCTAATTCTTATTTAGAGGACTCAAGCAATTAAGCTGTCCACTAGGGATGTCAAAAACCGGACGGTTAGTCCGAAAACCGGTACTTTCAAAACGGTTAACCGGTTTTTTTCGGTTTTTTCATCCTCCCGGTTTTAACCCGGACGGTTGTTTGCCCATCCGGTTAAAACCGAAAAAAAAACTTTCCAAATTCATAAAATTTTGATATTTTCTTGATTTGTCAGTCTGTAATTCTATTGCTTGTCTTCTATGAAAAATTTCGTATTTCCGAACACTCTCCTTAGTGCTATTATTCCAAGAACCATCGCTTTGTCAAACTACCGCTCCTTGCTCCTTGCAGTGCATTTTGAGTTCATTGTTATAGGAAGACGAATCGGCAGTTGCTACGACATCCGCGTCCACATCGATATCCGCGTCCACTTCAACATCCGTCGTGTCCACAAAGACTTCAACATCTACATCATAGTGTAGTCATATTAGCATTTCAAATAGAAAAAAATAGAGTAAGGTTAATTCTTGTGGTTTTTGAATTAGTGGGCTCCCAGGAATCTAAAACTCATTTTGCTAAAAAAAATTTTGATCGGAAAGGTCCCAAAAAGGACGAAAAAGGATACTCTTTAATCCTTGACCGAAAGTCGGCATGTGGGATATCAAATCAAAGGGGACGTCAAGTACATTACATATCCGGTGTTTGTTCCATGTTTCAAGGACACTCAACGGAATAAATCGAGATTAAATGGAGAATTATCGTGTTTCCCGTGTATCTTTCCGAAGCCCTAATTACGAGAGTAATTCAAATTGTCACTACATTTCTCACTTTCCGAATCTATAATAGCTAAAGGTTCTACCATTAAATTTGCTAAGAAAAAAAATGATCGGAATGCTCTCAAAAAGGACACTAATTACAAACCTTGATCGAACGTGGGCATGCGGGGTGTCATATCAAAGAGGACGTCGAGTACATTCCATATCTGGCGTTTATTACTTGGTTCAAGGACCCTCACAGGAGAAAATTGGGATCCAATGGAAAATTTTCATGTTTCTCGTATATGTATCTTTCCAAAGCCCTAATTTTTCGTTTTAGCCCGAATTTTTCCATTTAGTGTCCTTGAAACAGGAAACAAACATCGGATATGCAGTGCACTCGACGTCTTCTTTGACATGACACCCCGCATGAGTTAAATTAAAAAGACCGAGGTTTCCAGTTTGAGTACATTTTATTGACTAACTAAATACATTTTTTCCTAAAACTAGCTTACCTACCTACGAAACATATCCTTATCTCTACCTTATAAACTATCTCGGCGTACATAGGCATAATATGTATGTATATATCTTATGAAAAAACCGATTCTATATTTAGATATTTTACGATCCCTTACAATACAATATGCATCCTGAACAAACAGAGAGACGTAGTAGATACAGACACAAGATGTGCAACGCAGATACATTGCTCCTAAGGATGCGTATCTAATATGAATATAAATACATATGTATGTATGTAACTCGTCCACCCCCAAAGAAGATTTGGTCACCAAATCTTTAAATGACTTTTAATTTACATGTGTTTTTTATTATGGGTATAGTTCACGTTACACATTTTCAAATATACATTACAATAACATTTTATTATTTTGAAATAGGAGAAATAGGATTTTACATATTTGTTTTGGGTGAGTCATCTCAAAATTTGAAAATAAATGAGAATTCGAATGAGATCTCTACTGGAAGCAAACAGTGCGAGGGTCAATAAATGCAAAATGATGATCGTAAAACATCGTAGCTAAATTAATAAGTTTTAATTACTTTCCATAAAGTCTATATCTTAAAGCATATAAAAATGCAATATCGGATATATATTTACTTATTTTGAATAGTAACGTTTAAGATAAATATGATGTTTTTAATAGGATTTACTTAAATTTTTATCAAAAATACAAATAAGTACACAATACACAATACTGGATGATAAAACTTGATGTATAATTGTTTGGATGATTCTTTGAAAATTTGGAAACAGTGTAGCGTTGCGAGTATATTTATGATTTTCAAATTGATGTACATATTTCAAACTTTACTCCAAAAATGTTTAATTAATTTACGTTTAATTTAGTCTATATCTTACACATAACACATTTTAAAATGCTGTACATTGAAATGAAATAAAATACGTATATATACTTTGAAAAGTAGCTACAAATTAATATTGTGATATACATAATTGGCTAAGGCTGTAAAAGTAAAAATTATTAGAATAATAAACCTCCAAATAAATGAGAATTATAGTATACATTATAAGGGAAAACTCAAATAAACAAAATCAGTATTATTTCTAAATGTTTGTATAAGAATATTTATCGCATTATTAAAATATATTATCTGGTGACACTTTACTTCCATCATTGAACTGAAATTAGAAAACTTGAAAATTATCCTACCAATATTTATTTTGTTTTTATTTGTCGGTTTAAGGTTTAATCTGTTTTTACTTTGTTTCGATTTCTATCTGTGGGTCTATCAAGAAAAGTTTTATAATGTTCGTTAAAATAATCAATGGCATTTTGTAATATTGGTATATTCGCAATCTCTGAGTTAACCCATTCTTTAAACTGATCTGCCTTAGCAAATTCTTTCCTCCCCCTAAGAATTTTCAGCGTCCTCGCTGCTTCTTGACGTATGACCTCTGGTATTGAATAATGAAAGTTCCTTCTAACTCTTTGAGGTTGGGCGTCAATTGTTGGTTCTCTCATATATTTCCTATATGGTTTAATAAATTTAGGGTGAATTTTATCCCCAGTGTTATCAATAATATAATCTTGATTCACATTCCTAAGCCTATACCTCTCTGGTTTGCGTTTATCACGATGCTTTCGTTCAGGCTTATTCAAAACATATTGTTTTCCAGAAAAGCTTGGGAGATCCTTCCGTTTCTCATTGGCCTTGCCATTGGATTTATCCTTGTATATTTCTAGTCTATACCTGATATTATCCAAATTAATTTTTCCAAAGAAAACATCTTCTGGTTTTTCACGATGACTTGTATGTATGCTATTGTTATATGTAGATACTGCTTTCGTCATTACCTCATCAAATTTTTGTGAATATTTTTCGGAACGAAGAATTCTTATAATTTCACTGATCGTTCTATGAGCGGCATTTAAGTCAGATATTCCATTGTGGTTATTAGGAATAGTGAATCTCATCGTTATGTTGTTATGTATGCAATAATCTCGTATATTAGCATTGTCAAAATCAGTCTCCATTACTAGTTTGTTTGGCTGTCTAATTTTTGCGAAAAGAGATTTCAACGCTGTCAATACCGTACTCGAGTTTAGATCCTTTATCTGTTCATGTACTATAAATTTGGAAAACCTATCAAGAATTGTTAAAAAGGGTAGAGTTTCGATATAAAATATATCTGCTGCGTATTCTTCACACGGTTTAGATGGTATTGTTAACTTTTCGAATTTATATTTCGGTGCTAGACGATCATACTTATTGGAATTGCAAATATGGCAATTATGTATAATATCTTCAAGTATTTTCCTTGCGTTTCTATAATAGTACTCTTTCTTAAATCTTTCAAAATTTTCCCAAGTCCCTCTGTGGACCGATTGCATATGGATATTAGTTAAAATTTGCTTACATTGGTTTAAGCTAGTAATATCCCTCAGCCTTTTTGAGCACTTAATGAATTTATTTATTTGTTGGCCATTGAATACTTCTCGAATTCGGATTTGTAATTTATTGTATTCGTGCATATTTTCACTTTCGCTATAAATCCCAATTTGATGGTTTGGTATTATATATTGCTTTATAAAATTTAATGTTATGAATTTATCGGTTAATTGATTTTCTGAAATGTGTAAAATAGTATTTCCATTAATTATTTGAGATACTACTTCTGGTTCATTTTTCATAATTATAATTTGGGTTTTAAATTTATTTACCGGAATATCTTTAATCTGGATATACGGATGAGTATTTTCTTTAGATGTATGGATTGTACCACAAGTAGAAT
The DNA here is from genome assembly GCA_949715475.1 of Microchrysa polita. Taxonomy (NCBI): domain Eukaryota; kingdom Metazoa; phylum Arthropoda; class Insecta; order Diptera; family Stratiomyidae; genus Microchrysa; species Microchrysa polita. Next base: position 60,092 of record CATIXY010000043.1, read on the forward strand.
AATTTTGGTTTGCATTAACTTCAATGTTATCTTCTTTAAGTCGACTTAGGAAATCCGCAACTTTATTTTGGCTCCCTTGTTTGTAATTAATCGTATAATTATATTCACTTAATAAGGATTTCCATCTAAATAAACGAGAATGGCTATCTTTGTGATGATCTAGCCATATTAAAGGTTTGTGATCGCTTAGGATCTTAATTTCTCTTCCATAAATGTAGTGTCGAAATGTCTTACAAGCCCATACAATTGCTAATAACTCCTTTTCAATTGTAGAATAATTAATTTCCGTTTTATTCAATGTTCTACTTATGAAACCTATAGGTTTATTTTTCTGACTCAATACAGCTCCAATTGCATAATTTGATGCATCCGTTGTAATTTCAAAAGGTTGATTGTAGTCCGGACATTTAAGTATTGCATCTTTTGTTATGACAGTCTTTAGTTTGTTAAACGAGTTAATATACTCGATATCGTGAAAATTAATATTTGCTCCTTTCTTTAGCGATTGCGTTAACGGTAAAGCTATTTTAGCGTAATTTTTTATGAATTTTCTGTAATATCCAGTAAATCCAAGAAAAGAACGTACCTCTTCGATAGATTTCGGAATTGTTAGGTTTTGTATCTTTTCTAGATATTTTGGATCAGGCTTAATACCATTTTCAGTCACAATATGTCCCAAGTAACTGGTTTCATGAGCGAAAAATTTGCACTTTTCCACCTGGATTTTTAAATTATGTTCCCTCAATTTGTGTAAAACTTTTCGTGTGTTATCATCAATTTCTTGCAATGATGAACCAAAAATTAAAATGTCATCTAAATACACTACGCAAATCTTTCCAATGAATTCGTATAAAACGTCATTCATCATTCTCTGGAAAGTAGCTGGTGCATTATTTAAACCAAACGGCATTCTTTTGAAATGATAGTGTCCAAACTGGGTTGAGAATCCAGTTTTGAATTGGTCCCTTTCATCAATTTCAATCTGATGAAAACCTTTGGCTAAATCTAGCGTTGTAAAATAAGAGCAATTCCCTAGCTTTGCTAAATTCAGTTCTTGGTTGGGGATAGGATGCCTATCTGGAACTGTAACCTGATTTAATTTCCTAAAATCAATTACTAACCTGCATTTTGGTTTACCATCTGGTCCAGGTTTCTTCGGAACAACCCATAATGGTGCATTGTACGGTGAATTACTTCGTACAATGATATTTTGCTCCAGCATCTCCTTAATTTGCTTGTTCACCTCTTGCTCGTAGACCGTTGCGATTTTGTACACCTTCGTATGAATTGGGGTATCCGTGGTTAGATTAATTTGATGCTTTACTTGGGTAGTTGCCGTAAGTTTGTCGCCTTCCTTGTAACATATATCTTCATAGTCTTTTAACAATTTCTCCATATGTCGAGCTTCCTCAGCACTTAAGTTTTTGTAAAGGTGGTCACGAGTGGCTTCACTTTCAATATTTTGTATGAAGTTTACATAATAAGGATTAAATATCACTTCACTGAATGTGAATGGAATTAGTTTATTATTTACGATAATACCATTATTTGGTTTAATGGATATATCGAGGGTCTTTAGAACATCCATTCCAATAAGTATGTCAAAGTTAATATTGTTACAATTTATTAATACACATTTAATGGGGTTGTCACTGATTTTAGTTATCCTAATATCCGTTGCTTTATCACATCTACTAAAACTTGTCACTGTATTTAATGTTTTTGGAACTATTTTGTAAACCGTCTTTATACCTCTAAATTTTTCATCTATCAAAGAAGTAGTCGCACCCGTATCAATTAAAATTCTAGCATTACACCCGTTAATGTCTTCAATTATTATCGGAAGCCTATCCTTTATTAGTTCCGACGATGCACCAACACTTATATGCGATTCTAAACGTTGTTCTGATAATTTTATTGGATGTTCATTTCTCTCACTTATAAATTGTCTTGTATTATACTGCATTATCCGCTCATTATTTAAACTTTGCGTTTGTGGAATAATATTATTTCTATTATATATATTTTTGGGAATACTCGTATGTTTATCACTTGGTTTATTAAAATATGCAATAGTATTATCACTTGTTTGAGTCTTTGTATTATAATTATTGTTTTTATAATTGATATATTTCCGTGTAAAATTAGTTGTAATTGGTTTGGACATTTCTATGTCAAAGTGATTAAGTCTAATCTCTCCCTTACACTTATAACACATATCACTGTTCTCACGGCTTTCATTCACATTTAATGCTTTCTCTTTATTGTCTCTTTTAAATTCGGGTTGCTTTTTTAATACTAGGTAAGCTTGAACTAATTGTTTTATTTCACTAGTTACTAAAGCTCTATGTCCCGGTAATAATTGTTTCTTGAAAATGTCTAGCATGAGCTTTTCATTTACATCAGGTTGAAACACTTTGCTGTTTTCACTTAATGATTTATCATTCATTTTGTTCACAATATCACTAAGTTTATCATAAAACTCGTCTATGTTTGCACAGTTTTCTAATTTTACTACTGCCGCTTCGTTAATTAACTCCATATGAGTTTCTGAAACGCCATAATTCACTACCAGCAGTTGAGATATAATGTCCCAATCCTGGTTCCGGCCAGCTTTTCGAATAACTTTCGCTGCTTTTCCAACAATTTTATCTAGTAGATCTTGGTATAGTAACTCTTTTTCGAAACTATCCAAACCCGATGTTCGTTTTAATAATCTGTTGGCTCGTTCTATCCAACTGTACACGTCATATCGTTCACTAGTACCATCAAATTCCGGTAATGTAGTGATGTTTCGATACATTTCTTCGTACGTTGTGACTTTATTTTTATTTAAACATTTACATTTCTGATAATTTGGCTTATCTTCTTCAACAGCTTGTTTCATTTTGGAATCTTTGGATCTCCAAAACTGTTGAGTTTTGCTTAACAGATTTTCCTCGGCCATTTTTACCAATTGTAGAATGAATCGAAAATAAAAATCTAAATATCATCACAATCACAATTCACTTTCCCGAATGCTTCGTCCGTAAAGCATTGTTTCACCAGCAGAAACTTTAAGGCTTTTGTACGCTTATTTTTAGACGTAACCAAGCTTTACGCGAAAAACCGTTTCCGACTGCGCCAGTTAAATTAAAAAGACCGAGGTTTCCAGTTTGAGTACATTTTATTGACTAACTAAATACATTTTTTCCTAAAACTAGCTTACCTACCTACGAAACATATCCTTATCTCTACCTTATAAACTATCTCGGCGTACATAGGCATAATATGTATGTATATATCTTATGAAAAAACCGATTCTATATTTAGATATTTTACGATCCCTTACAATACAATATGCATCCTGAACAAACAGAGAGACGTAGTAGATACAGACACAAGATGTGCAACGCAGATACATTGCTCCTAAGGATGCGTATCTAATATGAATATAAATATGTATGTATGTAACTCATGCTCACTTTCAATCAAGGTTTGTAATTAGTGTCATTTAATGTCCTTTTTCAGAGCTTTCCGATAATGTTTTTCTTAGCAAATTTAATGGTAGAATCTTAACCTATCATAGATTCGGAAAAGTGAGAAACGTAGTGACAACTCGCTTATTCAAAATCCACAAAAAATAGCCTTACTCTATTTTTTCCTATTTGGAGGCCTGAAATGGGATATTTTGACTGCACTATTGTCTAGCAATAAAACTCAGTTAACTAATTTTGAAACATTATGAATACTTCTGACAATTTTATTTGATTATCTTTTTTGTTCAACATGTTTCTCTTTTAGGGCTCCATTACACAGTCATATTTCTATACGAACATCAGCTTAACGAGTGTGTATGCAATATTTTGCTAAGCAATTCAATGAAAAACCGGTTAACCGAAAACCGGTACTTTGAGCCCGGTTAAAACCGGACGGTCTAACCGGCTTTGCGAAAAAACCGAAAAAACCGAAAACCGGGTTATGGGCCGGTTTTTGACATCCCTACTGTCCACTCAAAACTTTTTTATAAGGATCTTGATTACATTTTTGTTAAACATATTTGGAATAGTGACATTTTTGTCTCATCCATAAAATATGTGAGAATCAGTAAGGAAAACAAAATATTTTTTTTTGCCAAAATTCTAAGCTATGTTTCGGTTAGTTGGGAATTCTGCTTTATTTCATAGAATTTTTCAAAATAGGAGTTATTATTTGGCTTACCGTTAGTTTGTGATAATTTCAGCTTTTGAAACGAATCCTCTCGAATATCAATTTCCACATTTCTAAAACGTTCAAATCAGGCTACCTACAATTCCCCGTATAGTTGAAGCCTGTTTCGAATTACGATTTCCACATACGTTAAATGGTAATTTCTGATCAGTCATTTCAAAGAATAGTGACACGATTTTGGTTTGCTGAATAATGCTGTACAACCAAATCAAATATAACTCCTGTAATGATAGGCTTATGTCCTTTCGCCAGTCTGATTACAAGAAGATAAGGCAACTAATATGCAAGATTGATAGATATCATTAATATTATTCAGATATCACAAGTATGTGGTCAAATAATTCTATTATTTTTTTTTCGATATTTGGTATTCGATATTCTCGCACATAATGAAGACGGTTTCAACTAAAACGTGATATCAAATTCTGCTTGATTTTTGCAGTTTTTAGTTAGTATGTCAGCCCATAAAATAATCCCATTTTAGATATTTTGCTTGGAGATCATATCTTTTCCAGGGTCATGCGAATGGAAAACTTCGAGATAATGATTTTAATCGTGGTAAAAGGACTAAACATGTGAATAGTTAGATCAACTAATGAAAATTTAGTTTTATTGTAAAATTTTGGAAAATATCTCACAGCCAAATTTCTGTAAAGAGAAAATTTTACTTCGTAGTTCATAATTGTTTACTTCCATCCTTAGAGAAAGCATAGTAACCCATGCCATGCGTTAGTCGAGAGTGGCCATCAGAAAATAAAAATGGCACCGTTTTCACACTATTGCAGTTCATAGTATGCGTGAAAATTTTATTCAAACGTCAATTTTTTGTTTACAATTGAGAATATAAAATCCGCGTAATATTTATTACTCTCTTAAAATGCCAACGTGATATTTAACCCTTCTGTTGGCGTATAGATCGAGACAGACCATTGGTACTATATCTTGATGAAAAATATCGTTCAACAATATTTTCCACCCCTTTCCATATATATTTCAAAGGAACCGACGGCCACAAATGCGATCAAACGTTCGGCGAAATATAAATTATGTCTAAAGAAACGAAAAAACGGCGCATCATCGTAAGACATACTATGTAAACTGTTTGAAGATCCAAAATTAAACCTCTTCAAAAATTAGGATTGATTTCACAGAAAGTTCAGCTACACCTTAGGCATAATAGCTCGTAGGCGACGACAGAAGGGTTAATAATTGCATCGACAATATTTTGACGTTTGAATTATTTCCTGGAGTGTAGTGTAATCAATTTGGAGTCAAACACATATGGGTTGTGTGATCACATAGCCATTCTGGACTAACGCATGGCATGGGTTACTATGCTTTTTCTAAGCTTCCATCCTAGTGCGATTTGTCGGAAATTTGGAAATTGGGAAGGGCTAATAAAAAAAGTATGTCAATACACCGTAGGCATCCTGTGATATAAACTGCTTTCAGGAAAACTGAAAGCTTGTAATAAAACAGTCATCAGAGCAGTCCATCAGGTTGGAATAACATTTCAAATTAGCTTAGGTATCCCAACCTTTTCATAAGTGTAATAGAGTGTGTACCTGGATTAAAGATTAATAGAGGTTCACTCTGCAATCAGTCGTCTCTTCTATAGCCTTTCAGTTCATTGGTGATAGCACAATAATAGCCTTTCAGTTCATTGGTGATAGCACAATAACGTCTAATATTGAACCTCTCGAACACAGAAGAAATATTTGTTGTCTTTCTTTTTTCTATCGATACTCTTATAACCGCTGCTCAAATGAATTATACAGTCTCATCCCAGTGATTGCGCATCCTTCTCGCCAAACTCTACACGGTAACCGCGCTCTCGAAGTCGGCACCTGCCGCACGGGAAAATTCTTTGAGTCACTTTTATTTCGAACAATTAGAATGTGGCACTCCTTTCCACCTAAGGTTTTTTTCAACCACGTTTGATCTTCAGAAGTTTAAACAGAAGATACACCAGAGCCTTTTTATCACTCACCCTACCAATCATCCCCAACCTTCATTTGAAATTATAACTCGATTTCGAACACAAGATGTTTGGGAAACGTTACGTAAAACAGAATCATTCAAAAATAGACATTAATTGCTCGTGTGTTTTTATTAAACATCCGAAAAGGTTTTTTTTCTTAAAGTTGTGGAAATTTTTATGCCGAGATGGTCGCTTTGCACTAGTTCGTTAAATATGAACGAACCCTTCGCGAAATTAAGGGCTTTATTTCTTTTTCCATATAATAAATTTGCCACTCTTTTATTTGCACAATTTGGTGCTTCTGTTTCTACTCTGAGTAGCAAATTTTGGGCATCAAAGAATTATTAACATTACTTAATTAATAAATTTTATTAAATGACCTCGTGGGCCGTCAACGTTTTCCAAACAAGCAATGTCACCTCTTGAAGTCAACAAGTGGTCGAAAACCCACCGAAAATTCTAACACGATTCCTGATTAGACCAAAAACGTTAATGTCAACGACTTCTCTGATGTGACATAAGCGTGCTAAGCAAGGCACAAATTTTTCCCAAACGACGCTATACTCGTAGAATCATTGCATAAATGTGTTTCCTATAAGTATCCATTATATTTATGCTTTTGCCACCTGACATTATAACAAAGTAAAATTTGCAATTCTATTGTTCAAACCGCTTACTAAAACTCGCTTATAGAATTCGCTGTATTAACGCGATTTAGCCATTTTCAAACCTCATCCAATTGAGCAATTCTCAAAAGCAGCCCATTCTATTCTTTCACCATATATAGTCACATTTCTATACAAAAGGATCTATATCCGCGCACTGACCAAATCCGTGTTAACGACTATGTTTGATTATCACCTTAACACGGTCGCGATATAGTTGAAGAAAATGTTGCAGCAACACCGCCGACCAAGTGGTTTTTCCGACAACGAACAAGATTATTATCATATCGCGGGACAACAATGTTAGACTTAAGCGCGGTCTTTTCGATTAGGTGGTTTTTGTTTCTGGGGCTCCGTTGTGGCTGGCCCGTTGTGGCTTGCAGTGATACAGAAATATTTAGTGATATAATAGAATGTATCCGCATTGTAAACGTTTTGGTGCAAAAAGGAAGCTGACGACGGAGGCCGGCATACAGAATCTCTACGAGATCAGATGGTACTTCAAGCTGTTTTATTCGCGGCATGAACGTGTTTCATGTCATTCATTGTTGCCCATAAATCAACCTGATCGCGCGGTGGTACTTTTGTGATATTTGATATTCGCATTTTGTCTTCGTGTTACGAGTAGTATACAATACAAAGCGAAAATTGTGCCATATCGATACAAAAGCGATATAGGGTTCCTTCAACAGTGAAGGGTGGCTTTTGGATAATGCCGAAAGTAGTTGTTACATTGATTAATGATTAGAGGCTATTTAGGTGACAGAAGGTATCTGTATGTGCCAGTGATTATTATCTTTGATCCGAATGCAAGATGACTGATTGGTCAATGTTATTGCGATAAAAAATTTATTCAAACGATTTTGATGATACCAAATTTTTGTAATTGTTCAGAAAATATCGCCATGCAATGCAATTAAATATGAAATACAGAGTATACCAAAGTGCTTACGATTGTTTTTACTCACCAAACGAAATAAGGGCTGGTATATTTCTGAAACAAATTCGACTTAGGTCTTTCTGAAACTCAACTCACTAAGAAAAGGTTACATATGTAGTTGATTATTATTTGCATTCATTCCTGCTCAACCTGCATCAATTCCAAAAACGTCAAATCTCCATGTCAGCCATAAAACTGCCAAAACCAAAACATGTTAAATTTTTAGACATTTTCCAACTTACATAAATCTACGGACGACCCAAACAATCTAAGCCAAAGCAATTTCTATTTACCTAAAACGTTCCAGATAGTCAGATATTCTGCTCCAAGATTTATTGTTGAAATGCAGGTAACTATGCCATAAATTTAATTTTGAATTTTCTCTCAATTCACCCATTCAATATGCACAAGTACATTTTGATTCGATTATTTTCATTTGTGCGCGCCAATAAACACATACGATGACGACGACCACCGTATCAAGACCATTCGCCACATTGATTTACTTCGCCCCATAGTTTCAATTTCAATTCACCACGCGCGAAAAAAGCTAAAGCAAACTGGCGCAGATCCTCGCAGAAATGCATAAATATGCCACTGCAGACGTGCGCAATGTGTGCGTAGCGGCATGCCTCCTCTTTATTTCTTTGACACGAAAAAAGACTATGGTAGGACAACAGATATGCGCGTAACATGCAATTCTGATTGTCAGTAGTCGAAACGTGATTTCAATTGGATTATTGTTAGTTTATATTTTATATTGAAGATAATAATTTGAATGACTACTACACGAGACGAATGTATGACCAGTAGATGTGCAAGATGTTGTATACGTATGTTGAAGAATAAGTTGCTTGGCTTCTTCAGCTTCTTAGACAGTTGGTGCGCGTCTTTTTCTTGGTGAAACGATTACATTCGATGTAATTTTATGGTTGAATGAATGTGGTTAGTCAAGATATGAATCAAGTTACATGGTACCAAGAGAAGTCATTTTTCTTTAGTTTTGTAGTTAGGATTTGATACACTGTTATAATTCAATATTTTGAAGGGAGAATGATTGATTTGAAGTGGGCTTTTTCTACTTTAAATGAGATTTCGTTAATCTTTTAGGAAAAAGATACTACAGTTTATCTATAGAAAATACAGCCCTGACTATGTATTCCGGATCACTTATAATCCGGATATCACGCTAATCTGGATAACTAAATTTTTACACTGTCTATTTTATAGTCCAGATATTGACAGGAAAGGAACATTGACTCTACATATAGGTCGGATAAGATTCTTAGTATGTAATGACAGGTTTGGTTGGGTACTTTGATGCTGATTAATTTCAAGAAAAAAATACATTTATGGACTTTTGTGCCACTTGTTTATTTATTAGGACTGTTTCCCCTTAGATAAAAATAATTGTGCTAATCCGGATGTTTCGTTAGTCAGGACTACCCCTTTGCATTAATTGACCCGGGCTATCAAGTCAAGACTGTATTACTAATAAGCCAGGATAACTAGTAGGGCAGGAAGTATTAATCGTGCATCAACATAGTAATGCGCTAATCAGCCTCACATGATTTGTCAATACATAGGCTACCAAATGTTAACGCGTGCCCAAAGCTGTCTATCCTAATTCTTTATTATCCACCTCAGGACAAGTATTCTTGCAAGAATCGTATTTTATCGAATCAACATAAAGTTCCATACAGAATTTGCATTTCGTGTTGAGTTTCTACTGTCAACCAAAGCCAGATATAAGTGAGCTTAAAGGCACAAATGCAAAGATATTAACACGCACAAAATACGAGTTCGAGACACCAAAGTCCTGTAGTAATGTCATATTAACTAGAGGAAATTGTCGGTTGGAAAAATTACGCGATTACCTCTAATCAATATGTAAGAAAACTTGTCGCACGACTTATAACGATTTCAGGGCACAGTTGTACTGGTGGTGGTTTTACGACAAAGGCATTCATTAGCCACACGTATAAATATGTAAGTGCAACTCATATGAATGGATAGATGTCAGATCTGCGGAAAATTGTCTTAATTAAATGCAAATCGAATAAAAAGTGAAATAAGAGCAAATACAAGATACATATTATGAAACCGGAGTATCTGGAAAATACAAACTGCAAGGACGAACGGTCGGTCAATAAACTTTGAATACGGTCAATTTTATTTTTAGACATTGCCACTTCACTCATAGCGGTGTATTTATAATGGCGCCGCAAGACATGGTGTTCCCTTTAGGTACTCAAAAACAAAAATCGTTTTTATATTTTTATTATACAATACAGCTGTAAAGATTTACTCCTCAAATAGGGTAATAGTGTGGTCATTACGTGATTTCGAATTGCAAAATGTCGTGGAGAATTTTTTTTTTGTTTCATATGTTTTTTTTTTGGGGTGCTGAGATCGCATCCGGAGCTTCTCACCAAAATTTCGTTGCGGAACACTGTCATAAAAAACTATAAAATTAAAAGTTTTTTTTGGGTTATAACTCTGAAAATCTACATTTCTGCGAAAACCTGTCAATCAACGGATCCAACGCGACATAAATTTCCAAAATGCATTAAGCGGTATTGCTACGATTGATATTAATATTTTGACATTTTTTGAGATTTTTAACCTTTTCTGCAACGAAATTATGGTGGGAAGCTCAGGATTTGTGCTCAGCACCAAAAAAAAAAAAAAAAACATAAGGAAAAAAAAATTGTTCTCCACGACATTTTGCAGTCTCATGTACATATTAGGTTTGTCACCTGCTTACTACGCTACTAATAAATTATTGGAAAAAAAGTTCTGACTGCTAGGGGAGTCAGCGACTTGATAAAAGAGGAGAGTGAAGAAGGGTAACACCTCCTGTACAAATCGATCCAAATGAAGTTCGTTATACTCACCACACCACTCATTTCATTAACGAGTACTGTAGAAAAAAGTTTTGCTGGGTCACATTGTATGGGAGGTAGCCTTAGTTAGTCTTCATCGAAAAAGAACAAACATATCAATTTGAAATTTGTCATCAGGTTACTACTAACATGCCCTAACCTCTTGTGAGGCATAACGCGTCTACTACACCTACTCGCCATCGCGTATGGTTTTTGGCCATGTAGTTGACACCAAGTATTTCTTAATGACACACACTCTCTAACCACCGATCTGCGTAACGTGCTTTTAAGACGACCCCTTTGTCGGCCTCTTCGGGAGAAGGGGTTCCATTTCATAGCGCGACCAATGCAATGCAGTTGTCACCCTTTCGCAACATATGACCAATCCACTGTCAGTTCCACCTGCAAGTCAATTCGTTGATAGGTATTTAACCCGTGCGCCGATGTAGATCTTCAGTTAAAATTCTTCCGGGCCAACAAATTCTTAATATGCGACAAAGTTTGCAATTGCTTGGTAACTGCAGCAACAACTTTCCAAGTGCTGCTTCTATATAATAGCATCGAAAGATTCAGGGAGGGGAACAGCCCCAGCTTGGTGTTAGCACTAAGGTAACTGCTTTGCCAGAGTTCGGACAACCGGAAGAACACTTTGCTTGGTTAATGCGGCGAATAATCAGGACCGTACCTCCAACAACAGCAAACATGCTACCTATGTAAACAAATTTGTCTACCTGGTCTACAGGATGTCGATTGATACGTATGGGAAGAGCGGGATTTCGATTCAGGCTAAGAATTTGGTCTTGTTTGTGTTAATATTTAGTCCGACACTATTTGTCTCCCTCTCGAGATTCATCGCCATTTTGCTTAGATCCATGATCTTATCCGAGAGCAGGCAAATGTCATCAGCTAGTCCAGGTGTTGTAGGACTTCAGAGTACACTGTATGCCGCGGCGCAGGCGTTCGTCAGGTGAGCCGCATTGAGTAGGTACATTACCAATCACTATAAGAAATAGGATTGATAGAGAATGCAACCCCGCTAAGAACTTCAAAGTCCTCCTACACCTTACCTTTGGGTAATACAGTCTCGATTCACACTATCGAAAACCTTCTCAAAATCAACATAGAGCATGTGCAACGGAGATCTATATTCGTCGCATTGCTCGATTACAATTCGTAAGGTGTTGATGTGGTCGATGCAAGAAAAACCAGATCGAAACCATGCCATCGAGTTTGATTCTCTCCAAGACAAGCACACATATACCCCTCCAATTATTGCATTCTGTCAAGCTGCCCTTCTTCGGAAGTTTGATTTATTGATTTATCAAACATTCATTCCACTCAGTGGGAAAAGTTTCATCTCGTCCCATGGAACACCGACAAGCCCAGCAGCCGTACCATATTTTAGTGCCATAATTGAATTGATTGTTTCGCTTTTGGCAGGGGCCAGTTGACCATATATTTACGTTTCGTTGGGTAGCTATGTAATCCGCATGAGTGGGAACCTCGCCATTTGACATACGGTTTAAAACCGCAGCGAAGTGTTCTTTCCAATGCCTCATCTGGTCTCCTTCATGGATAAGTTTCAATACCCCGCCAGTCTAAAATCCCGCTTAATTGAAATCCCGGCAAAATCCCGCCAATTTAATATCCCGCCATTTCAATAACCCGCTAATTCAAAATACCGCTTTTTCATATCCCGTCATAGAAGGTAAGTATTCTTTCAAAATCACGCGCGCGATTTATGAAAGAATGCTGGTTAGCAATGAAAATAATTTTTGGCGGCATTTTGGCGGAATTATTTCACTATCCACTAGCGGGATTCTAGAACGGCGGGGTTTTTAGATGGTCGGATTTTGTATTGACGGGATTTTATATTGGCGGGATTTTAAAGTGGCGGGATTATGTTAAACGGGATTTTTTGTAAAAAGCGGGATTATAAACGGGCGGGATTCTGTTTTTCGGGATTATGTAGGTATCCGATAA